>CAJQZM010036421.1:0-29859 GCA_907164665.1 Colias nastes
AAAAGTAAGGTTTTTTTTAAAGCGGGTTCCAGCGTGACGGAGCTCATACTTTGTAGCTTTGAGAAATAAAACTACACAATTTTGCTTCAATACACAAGGGAAAGGAAAATAATTATGTAGGTACCTAAGTATATTTTTTCCAGTTTTTGTTATAGAAGTCATTCCTCATGTTGAGACTAATAAGTAGGTATTACAATTATCTACCTAATTTATTATTTTGCATAACATTGAGATAAATATTTCAAATGGAAATTATTTGCAAACACATAGCTTGAATTTTCTTTTATTTACCAACACAATGTGTTTAATTCGCATCCCAATATACAAATGTTATCTAAATACGAAGGTTTATGAATTATTAAATGGACACCTACCAGCCGGACGTATTTTTAATTTCAGTTCGGAATAAAACATGCCTACGGATAAAATTATAGGAAGCTGCGATGTGCCATACTTTATCAGAGCACGGCTGATAAATTGTACGAAATTCAATTTAAAAGGGTAATGTTTGTGTCCCTATTAGGACGTCACTGGCCGACGCTTGCCTATAAACTCTGTCGGTCCAATGAACAATTGAAATATCGTCGTTTCACCTTATTTTTTATAAAAAATATCACCTACAATATCTCCAATGTCATTTTTAACAAAGCCGACTGTTATTGTATATCTATACTAATATTATAAAGCTGAAGAGTTTGTTTGTTTGTTTGTTTGTTTGAACGCGCTAATCTCGGGAACTACTGGTCCGATTTGAAAAATTCTTTCGGTGTTAGATAGCCCATTTATCGAGGAAGGTTATAGGCTATATATCATCACGCTACGACCAACAGGAGTGGAGCCACGGGGGTGAAACCGCGCGGAGCAGCTAGTTTTTCATATTTTCATTAAAATCGTCTATTCTATAGTGATTCTATACATACCTATCTACAACTTTGTTGTCCCGAAAACTTTGTGAGCTGATGAAGACGAATGATTATTTGTTTTGGCGAATTTTTATTGAGTGTTAATAAAATCAAGACATTCTTTTAACATTGACGAATTTGTAGATTAGAAATATGTGTTACCCCAAAAAAGGTTGAACCATTTGTATCCGCGGGACACTTTTTCCAGACAAATTGCCTGAAAGTAATTTTAAGCCCAAGATCAGTTATTTATGTGTATTGCCAGCTTTATGTCCGTAAAACATTTCGGCCATGTATATTTTCTTACATAAAATATAAAACAGTTACGTCGTAATAGAATACGATAGGATGTAACGTAGAACCTTTTATCCTGATTGCGTTTGCTTGTTCATTTTTTTATTACACCCGAACTATATTTTTTGGGAATTAATACGTGTAAAGTCGTATAAGTAGAGTTTGCAACATTATAATACGGTAGGTACTGCGAGATTCTCGTATTATAAATGTCTTATGAAATTCACAATATTATGCTATAGCATAACCAATTTGAACATCGTAAGCAATATTTGCTGAAGGCAATCAGAATTTCACCGTCAGTAAGCCTTGAAGCTTAATACTGAGTAGTCTGCTCTCTCTCTCTCTCTCTCTGTTTAATTTAATAGGTACTGTACTATGCAATAAATATGAAATGAAAGTGAGACTGAACATGAAATCGTTACAAAAACCAACCTTTTTGAATCATGGACAACTCACAACATGCTATCAAAGGCTGCATGCATTTAGAAAAACTAGTAGGTTATGCACTTAGGCTATGCATTGAAAAACTGTTTCTTTACTTTATTTATTTTATGGTAATTAAACTCCTTCATCGAAACCCAACCAAAGATCGAAACAAATAGTGAATCGATTACACAGAGCTAGGAACCCCGATGTGGCGATTTCGTTAATGGTCCACGGACCTCACTGTACTCGTTATACAATAATTGCACCATCCTATCACAGTCTATGCAACTTCGACACGAGATTGGCGGCCTACAGATTGTCATACCAAGTGGGAAAGCGATCGCCTAATAAAGTTCCGCATGAGATTTCAATTTGGCGGCTTTTAAGCTGTGACGTGGCTTCAATTTGCTGTAGCACTGACCGGATCACTGAGGATATGTCGAGGATTATCCCCTTTCGTAAACAGTGACGTGTGAGTTGTGACGTCATGCGTGTAGAAAGATGAATGTGCGTTGATCAGCATTAGCGCTAGTTGCAATTTATTAGTTCCAAATGAGCGGAGGTTTTCGTGCCTTGATCACGTTTATCATGGTAGTACCTGATAATTTGATTTTAAGGTATTCAGTTCAATTCAGAAGTTATTTTTTTAGGATACAAAATAAAAATCCTTACCTAAGTCAAAAACGACCGTAATTGTTCAAATATAACTGATTTATGTAAATTCAATGATTATGGCTTATTTTCAAAGGAATTGATATTTCATTTAAAGCTTTTTTCGTGCAATTTATGAGAAGAAAATCGCCTTTGATATGGATTTCCGGAAACATTAGAGGGAGAATTTTGCTCGATATGACTTTATCCGCTTTATTGAAATTGTTATTAGGTACTCCCTTTCAAGTGTATTCAAAATACATTTATAATTTGTCATTTTCCAAAAAATGTTTCCTGTTTACGCGCAGTGTTCACTCATTTAATAAATACCCCTATTGTATTTGACTGTAGGTACTAATGTTGATATTTATCCATGATAATTTTACCTGCCAAACATTACGGCACGTAGGCCATTATAAAGATTACATAAAACTCTATCTTTGTTTGTAACACCAAATGCATTATAAAGTACTGAACATATAATATTAAATCCTGATAAAATAAAGTAACAACAGAAAGAAACACTATATTCATCAAATAAATATTATAACAAACGTGTAAAACGGTAGAACTAACTTTTCAATTACGCCTCAGCTTCAACATAGGTCTCTTGAAGATTTGATTCCTTCTAACTAGATGTCACAATCCGTTTACCACATGTGATGCGACTATTGAAAGATACTCTACAATGGCCTCAAATAAAATATCATAGAAAATTTTTAAAGTGAGTCAAAATCGAAAATAGAGAAATATAGAGTTGAAGGAGTGAATAACAAGTATGTACAGAAAATGTCAATGTCGAGATTAAGCACTACTGAAAACGGACACAACCACTCAAATAAGACTTGCTAAGCTAAATGAATCAATAAATTGGATTGGTGGACATCAAACGCATCCACAGCAACGTAGCACACATCTGGTGGAAAAGAACCCTAAATGAGATGTTATTATCAAAATATGTAAAAAGCATTCAAATACCAAATGTGTACGTCATATTATAACCTCCGTGAAAAACAATACAATAATTTTAAAACTTAAAAATAAGATACACAAAATATTTGCGGTCCATGTAGACGAAACAGTTTGGCTTAATTTGGTGACTATCTGTATACGTTTTGACCTCGGGCTCCTCAGCGCCGGCGCTCGCACGGAAAATTGGCTTCCCTCTCTATTTGATTATGTTCTAAGATCCCTTGCGAGGTTTTGACGGGTTAACCGAAAAATTAATATCGATACGCGATTGATATAAATAGAACCGCTTTTGTATTTTGTGGTTATTGTCAGGACAGTATTTTGGGGGTAAAAATAATCTTACGTTTGTTGATCGCGGAAAATGTTTTGTTTTGTGAAGGTGTATCCGATAATCCGAATTAAGTAGGTGTGTTGATTGTCAACTGGCATTATTAAGTTACGATAGGTTTTTATTAAATATCTGTTTTATATTATTGTAGTTTTCGTTTTATGATTTATATTTTTCCTCCAATACAATCCAATCATTTTGATTTCCATTTAAGATAATTATTTGATTATAAGAATCATTTAGTCTCATAAAATAACGAAATTATATAGGTAGTGTTAATACAAGTGTTAATAGTTAATACTAAGGAGAGTATTATGTACCTAACTACCAACTATAATGAGTAAAAAGGGTGAAATAAGAAATTTCTCTGAAAACGCCGCGGCCGGTCGCGTGAAAACGAGACATGCACGCGAGCGAAGAAGTGTAAAAATAAATTATTTTCAGTGTGAAAATGGCATATAAACGTCGTTCCTTAAAATCTGTTCAAAAACGCAACTTTAAGTTGGAGTGGGTACTTATTTAGTTAAGTAAGTTGAAGAATTCTTGTAATCCTTTTATTGGCTCAACTTTGGGTTTATTTCGTGTTGTCTAGTGGTTAGGTACGTAAAGTTGAAATTCTTTAAAATATTAGTTATTCCGCCTTGAGGGTTGGCAGATGTCCAGCGGGGATTCATCTTTGTCTGACAAATGCTTGTAGTTTTGAGATTAGATGAACACACGGTAATACATTACAATTTAGATATTATCAGCAAAAATGTTGTATGAAATTGAGGTGTGTTCTACTTATAAATTGTTACATAGTTTTTAAGTTTGCTTGCAATGCTTCTTTGGGAAAGGTATATGCGATGATCTAGATTCTAGATACTAGATTCAAGATTGTTCTTGAGTAATTGCTTACCCAGCCCAGACAGTTATGTGTAGGCCCGGTCCTTGTTAAACATAGAAGCTTTGTTTGTTCATAATACATAGGTATATCCAATATTAATTTAGTTAAGTGTAATATATTTAATTTTCAAACCAAAATATATGTATTTTAATAAAAATTTGCATTCTGATACTAGTTACTTGAGTGATAAATTATTTTGTTGAGAAATGATGCTACAATTTATTCATATACCTAATATTTAATCAAATACACATACAAGTAGGTTGGAATAATTGTAAAGCTTTATTACCAACAATAGTTACATCTGCAACGAAAGAAGCTTTCTTAAAACTTACAGCTACTCAAATTATTGTACATTTACCGAGAGCTCTCATGTCCGTACTTGAGTGTCCAAGTACTATTGGATTAGCGGTGGACTTGAGAAATAAGGTAAGAATTTTATTAGATAAAAATAAGTTCAGTAGACGGCATTTTCACAGTAAATCCTGCGAGAATAGCAATGAAATACCGAAATATTGTCTGGCAATAATTCTTATTATATCTCTAGCTTTTGACGTAGAGTATATTTTGTTAATGGTTGAAATGTGTAGGTCAAGGACTTTCAGCAGCTAAGGTTTATTAAAAAAGTGAAAACGCAATTTGTTTGTATTACTTACGTTAAAGAAGGTATTACAAACAAATTACTAAGTAGAATATGATTTTCTGTTAAGACATTAATGCACATACTAAGTAGAGACTATAATGAATGACAAGATGGGGAATGGGGGTGGACAATGAGTTTAACACTAAATTAATTTTGTTTATTTTTTATAACGTATGCAAGTCTACTAATAAAACCATAAATATGAAAGTGTGTTTGTTTTTCGTTCCGAAGCGATTTTATGGTATGATTTTTGTGGAGACAGAGAGTGATATAGGGAACTTTTTATTGCGGTAATACATCTCATTCCCATGAGAATTTCCTTTGACCAAGCAAGCGAAGCCGCGGGTGGAGAGCTAGTATAAACATGAATCGAAATTTATTACAAAAGGTACACGATTCCATGAAAACAATTATTTTCGTTGAATTTCTTACATGAGTAACCACCGACGAGTAGCCAATTCCTTCAAATCACATAAAATATGAAAGCTCTGTTTCTTAGACAAAATAAAAATAAAATACACTGGACAAATTTTGTTACACAATACCTACTCAGGTTTGATACTTAACTAAGAGAAAACCCTAGAACTCTTGTCTTTAGTCTAGTAAATATTCCATTAAAACTTTAGGATTCCTGAACCCTTTTGAAACTTAAGAAATAGTTTTTATGTAAAGTCTGGAATAACGTTAGTATGATTAACATAAAGTTACTGAAAAACATGCTGCAGAAACAAAATATACTTATCTACGTTTTTTTAGTAATTCACTGTTTATATTCTTATTTTCAAATTCACAGATATAAAAATGTCCAAGTATTATTTACCTGGTACCTACTTTATATGAAATCAATTATTATAGGTGTATAGACGTCTTGAGAAGTTCGATAAAAGTAAGTAATAGAAGGATTTTTCAAACATTCCTTTGTCGCGGGACCCGAACGAGGACCTCTAGGGTACCGTCGTCAGCTGTCAACTGATCGGCCCCAGAACTCCACACGAAATTTAATTTGCCCCAACGCTGCACGAATATAAGTTAATTTAATAAATGATTTAGTGGACTACTTTATTTATGAAAGTGTCATTAGCCCCTGATTTCAGGTAAATACGAATTTAAGGATCGCTTTCAATAGCTCTGATATACCTAGATAGTTTTTTGTCATTGAGTTATTATTACTTGTTTTTGGTAGATGTGGGTAAAGGTGAATAAGGTGATAATGGTAAACGATTCATTCTGCGCGTAATAAAGGTTTTTCAATTTTTAGCCTTTTTTACTTGCTTAAGTATTACATTATACCAAAGGAAATTAATTGTCTGTCAATATAATTCAATTAAACATATAATAAGCAAAATATATTGTGATAGATCAATTAGGAAACACAATTATCTATAATGATTGAGAATCATTAAAAGGACAATGTAAGAGAGGTCTCATTAATTTTAATTTATTGTTCTGACAAAGAGACGTCCTTTTCAGTCTAGTCGTATTCAGTTTCATCGGATTTGTAATTGGTATTAGGAACTGAATTAGTGAAATAAAATGGCATTATTTTCTTTTTAATATTCCAGCGTTTCAGCGAAGTAGCTGTTTGTTTTTGCTTACTAAGGAATCGTGTCATTTATACATCTAGTTGGAGCTCGACGAATTATTTCCAGTCTTTATAAATCTACTTTATTAGGGCTTGTAAAATAAAAGACGATTAAATGAAGAATTTTCTATGTAATATAACATTTTTTATTACAATAAAGCTGTAATGAAGTCGAGTCTGTACATAATAGGTTATTTTAATAAGCTCTATGAATTTTGCTGTTGTATGTCTTTGATGAATTGTTTTATGTTTTAATTTTGAGAGAGAAGAGTGCTGTAATAAATACCGACTTCTAAATTTCTTTTTTGGTTCGAATGATATGCTTCATGTAAATTATACAATTATAACGGACCTACCATCTACAACTGTAGTGTATAATGTACAAAATAGACAATAAAACGTACCAAGTCAAAGGCAGCAATTAATTGATTATTAATTACGTACACGTTAAGATCAATTAATATCCCCAGACGGGTGAGATGTTTATCCAAGCCTTGCCGATTGTTGACTACAAATTCCGTGTAACCGCACAATCGCGAGCCCAACAACAAATCTTGAGTTTTACCAATTACCATGTAAATTTGCGAACTTCGCGAAATAATTTAACGGGATGTAGACGCCGGATTCAAAACAATTTATATGTTAATTCAGCTGTATGGACTGAACAGGATCTACGTCTGTGTTGGTTTACATTCGAGTTATGAGTAATTTAGATCTACCATCTATCTGGAGACTTAATGAGTTATCGGTTAAGCGTTCCATTCAGAAGGGTGCGAACTGCGAACTGCGATTTCGAACGAAGACTTCATGTATATTCATCATTTCTGCTGCTTATTTAATTTTATTCATTCTTCATTTATAAATCTGAAAGTTTGTCTGTCTGTTACGCATCCACGCCTAAACCACACTTGGTTGGAATAGAATAGAAGATCTGTGGTCAAACTCTTAAGGAGTTGAAATAGGGGATGAAAGTTTTGGTCCGTGGTTTTGTTTGCGGGTGAAACCACAAGGAAACAGCTAGTTTAAGTAGGTAATATTATACTGTATACAGAAGATGGATGGTAGGTTCCATTATAACTCAGTGACACGATTATCTAAATATCTAAACATTTATTTTTATTAAAAGAGCCAGTAAATTAATTTCCTTAATAATACGTTTTAATATTGAGTTATGCAGTGACTGCAGTGTTCTAATAATCTAATGTTCATCACACTCCGCAGGATATATTTCATTCAATCCATATCCATGATTCTGCTGCTGACGGTACACGTTCAACTATCGTAGTTATCCAAACTTTATTAGCGATAGCTCATGAGTACTCGCCACGCAAATATAACTTACGTTACAAACATTTAATCGAATCGTACCTCATACCATTTTAGTCGAAAACTCGCTGAATCAGAATCGATTAACGAGAAATTTCGAGTTGTAATCGATTTGGACTGCGGATTCTTGGTAACTGGGAACGATGTCAAACTTGGTAAGAGTTAAATACCGGCCTGATTGTATCGTATTCAATCTTCAGACAGTTTAGAGATAATTTCGATTAAGTGAACCTATACCTAGATTTGTGAGTCAGTTCGTAATATCTTGATGTTATCGTGGGAGTATTATCATAACATTGAACAGGAAGGCTTATGAAGTTGTATGCTGTTATCCCGTAAAAACAGATGAAAGTTAAACTTGTAGTTCTGCAGCTTCACTAAAATTACACTATGAGTTCGTGTGGACGTGAAGTTTGAAGTTCGTGCATACAGTACGCTTATTGGTTTGCTTTAACTTGCTAAATACGGGTAGAAAAAATACGCTACACTTTGTGGCTCCAGCTACTTAAAGGATTAATCGAAGTTTAGTATTAATAGAAACTACAAAGTGCTAATGACAAGGGAAACTTATTTGTTGCTCGCAGTTTCATTCAGTAGTGTGAAAAAACTGTAACTGGTCCGTAAAATCTGAAAACAAGATTATAATAGAACATGTTAGAAATCGTCTCGTTTTTATTAATCAATTTATGTATATCCCCATTTTTTTTCGTTTGATAACATGACTAAGAAATTCCAACTACTTATCGTGACTAAAGTCTTATTTATCTGGGACCGACATACTGACATATTTAACTTCTCAATTGTTTTTTATTTGTATCTTTATCGATGAGAATAGGACCGTAAGAAAAAAAAAAGAATAACCACCGTTCTTTCGTTACAAAGATTGCTACTGTCTACAAGGTCTACATACGTAGGGGGAGTCCGGGAGACTTGAACCGCTTTTTACTAAAATCTCTATAAAATCTGATCAGTGACCTTTAGAGCTTTAAGATCTACACCATATGGAAGCCTTATTATCTGGCTAAGATTTTATACTATTCTGAAAATAAAAATTGCAAGGAGAAGATAGTAAACTAAGTTGTAATGAAAAATGAGTTTTGATTCAAGTCTCCCCAACCGTCGGGACACTTGCCCATAAGGTGCGGGACACTTGCCCATACCTTTTTAGAGAGGGGAAATGTAGCAAATAAAGCATATTATACATTAGTTATGTATTATTTACACACATTTAACAATAACTAGAATATTCATAATCACCACAATAATCACCTTCTAAACAATAGATAGCCCGGTTGTGATCCATGTCACTCCTATAAAATAATTGATTTACAGTTAAAAATAGTGGTTTACTGGTGTTGAATGTTCATTATAAGTTTTAATATGGACCACAAAGAATAAAACATTTAACTTTTTAACTCAATAGTGTATAATTATAAATAAATAACATTTACTAAACTCAAAGTGGTGTTCGTGTGTGGTGCTCGATGTAGGTGATTTGAACAAAAAAGTATTCACTATACCGACAATCATCGCTTCGCAACTGAGTCTCTCCCATCTGTTCGTATAATTCACCTAAAAGCGTAAGCTCACAAATAGCGCTTACTGAGTAGTGCGGACTGCAAGTTCGGAGAACCCAAGTTCGATCCGCATCAAGCACAAAGAATATTTTTATTTTTTTTGTTTTATTCTGCCAATCATGATGCAATGTGGTGCATGTCTGCAAAGTATGAGAGAGAGTAAAAATAAAATTTTACGTTGCTCCAAATGTCTTGAAACTTTCCACGCTCTTTGTGTAGTTCAAAAAATGGAAGAATTTAACAAATTATCTGCCGAATTTAAATCTAATTGGATATGTACTGGGTGCAACGTCAAGCAAAAGAGGAGTGGGAATAATTCTGAAACTCCTATCCGATCGCCGCTTTCTACACCTACCACAAGCAACGTTACTCAGCGCGCGAAGCCTAGCTCCAACGCGAACCTTTTAGCATCTGCCTCATCGCCAGAATCCGCGAACATATCAACCGATGCTCTCAGGATTCTAATTCGTGAAGAACTTAAATATGTTCTGCATAATTATATAGAAGAAAAAATAGGTAACCAATTAAGTGAGATCAGAAAGGATATAGAGGAGTTTAGAACCTCACTTTCATTCATAAATCAGCAGTATGAAGATATAAAGACGGAATATCAGACAAAATTTAACACATTAGAAAGTTTGGTTGCAGCTAATACTTCACTTCGCTCCTCTGTCCAAGATTTAAGTTCCCGTTTAAACCAATTTGACCAGCTTAGTCGGGCCAGCAATCTAGAAATTCAATGTGTTCCTGAATTTAAAAATGAAAATATTCCAAACATGATTTCGCAACTTGCTCGCACAGTCCAATATTCGTTAGATGAAAATGATATCCATTACTGTGCCCGTATTGCTAAGATGCATAAGGAAAGCCAACGCCCTCGATCCATACTTGTTAAACTAAACAGTCCTCGTACGCGTGACAACTTTCTCCGCTCAATCATCAAATACAACAGGGAATCGAAAATAAAACTACAAAGCAGGGACCTTGGCATCGGCAGCGACCAATCCTCACCGATATATGTAATGGAGCACCTTTCTCATGAAAATAAACTTCTTCATGCCGAAGCAAGAAAGAAGGCTAAGCAACTAGACTATAAGTACGTTTGGATTAGAGGGGGTAAGATTTTCATGAGAAAGGCTCCTAATTCAAACGCCATATTAGTTAAGGATATTCACGTTCTTAAAAATCTTAACGAATAAATGTTACATAAAAAAGTTCATATTAACCTGGCGTGTTGTACAACCCAACCACTTTTAGTTATAACTCTTATTTCTTCTTTTATTTTTACCATTTTTACCAATTGTTTCTTGTAATCTTGACAAATTGTTGCAAGATCTTACTTTTATTATTATGTAAAACTTCCATATTTATTTGTAATTGTTTATCCATAATAATCACATTCATCTGGTCTGCGTTTTCGTTAATTGTCTGTGAATCAATTATTTTTAGTGATAGAATTACCTGTGCTTGTGATGTAAATGAAATTGTCAGTCTTCTTACATATTTTATTGTTGAATATATATCTGTATTGATGGCGTTGATTTTGCATTTAATTATTTATTATCTTCAATCGATTACCGTACACACTATACAACTTATACAAAAAACTTTATCATGATTGACATGTCTCTGATTCGTGATATAGATGGTCCAGATTTATCAAGTTGCCACTATACTGACACACCCGAGGAATGCCAAAAACATATCACTAAAGCACACAATATTAAAATCGTTACTTTTAATATTCGCAGTTTACAGCGTAATTTTAACAGCTTTTTAATAACCTTATCTCGTTTTAACATAGAATTTGATGTCATTATCCTTACGGAATGTTGGTTGAACGAAAATTCTGTAATTTATCCAATCGATGGGTACGTCTCGTATAATACAACAAAATATATTAACCAATCGTGTGGTGTAGTCCTATATATAAAAAGAACCCTGAATCACGAAGTTTCGGAACCAACACTACACGACGCGAATTGCCTTTTGGCCAAAGTGGACAACTTATTTAATCTCATCGGAATATACCGTTCACCTTCATTTAGAAACTGCACAAATTTTTTGCAATCCTTAGAAAGTCTTCTACAAAATATTAACTTGATTCCTTCTTGTACAATTCTGGCGGGTGATATAAATATTAATACGTTGATGTCTAATATAAACAACGACTGTAACGAATACCTTTGCTTAATCGCAGAGCAAGGACTAAGCCCAGCAATTAATATTCCCACCCGTGAAACAGCGTGTTTAGATCATATTATGGTGTCCGCCAATACTCGCGTGAACACTGTGGTTTGTAGGACTACTATAACTGATCATTACATCGTTATGGCTGGTATAAACACAACAAATAAACCCAATCGCTTAAGGGTTGACAAGTTTATGACCAAGTTGGATTTCCCTGCCATTGTTGAGGAAGTTAAAAACACTGATTGGACTAACTTGCTAATGAATGAAGACGTTAATGCAGCAGTTGATGATTTTTCCAATATGCTGTCTAATATTATCACAAGCAATTCACAACGCTTAAGAATAAATCGCTCTAAAAACATTCTGAAACCTTGGATGTCCCCTGGTCTCGTTAGATGTTCAATGGTAAGAGATATGCTACATCTAGAAGCTAAGCGTAACCCTAATAGCGAAATAGCACAATTTACATTTAAACGCTATAGGAATTTTTATCATAATCTAATTAAGAGATTGCGAGATAGTTACAATGAGAAAATGCTCACAGAAAATCAAAATAACCCAAGTAAGCTTTGGAATACTATAAAAGATATCGCATATTTACAGTCTCCTAAAGAGAACCCATCCATATCTGCTATTAAAGGTAATATCCAGGATTCTTTGAATTACTTCAATAATCACTTTTGCGCAATAGGTCAAAACTTGGCTAATGATATTCTAACCGGTATTGGAGAAACTCAGGAATCTCTGGCTTCCAACGTTTCCATTGCGAACTTTCCAGACTCATTCTTCATAGTACCTACGGACAAAACTGAAATCGAGAAAATAATCACTGATCTCAAAACAAACAGTGCAACGGGTATAGATGGTATTTCCAACCGCCTATTAAAATACATTAAGCCGTACATCTCAGCTCCTCTTGCTTATATTTGTAATTTAAGTATATCACATGGTGTATTTCCGGATAGGTGGAAGGTAGCTGCCGTATCTCCTATACATAAAAGCGGTGATAAAAAAGATTTAAATAATTATAGACCTATCTCTCTTCTCAGTGCAATCTCGAAAGTCTTAGAAAAAATTATGAATAGCAGAATGGTTGATTTCCTGGAGAAAAACAATATCTTATCAAATCGTCAATATGGATTTCGTGCAGGTAGATCTACCGTTGATGCCGTATCTGAACTTATTCATATTGTGTCCTCTTCTCTAGATAAGGGCTTGGCCTGTGTCGGAGTATTTTTGGATTTAGCCAAGGCCTTTGACACAGTGTCAATACCAATTCTATTGAAGAAATTGGAGAGGTATGGCATCAGAGGTATAGCTTTGGAGTGGTTCAGAAGTTATCTTTCGAACAGAAAGCAATGTACCAAATATCGCGATACTTTTAGCTCTCTTTCACCAGTAATTTTCGGCGTGCCACAGGGGAGTATTTTAGGTCCTACCCTCTTCTTAGTATATCTTAATAATATCGCCAACGTTGGGTTGAGAAATGCTGATATTATCTGCTACGCGGATGACACAGCTATTATTTTTCAAGATACTTCTTGGGACAAAGTCTTTGACGTAACAAAAGAGGGAATGTCAAAGATTGCTTACTGGTTAAACAACAATTTACTTACTCTCAATGCCGCTAAAACAAAATATCTATGTTTTCACAAAACTGCAGCCTCACAACCTTCATCACTTCCGGATCTGTCTTTTCATTCGTGCAATATTTCTTCCTTGTCTCATCCAGTTCCTCCATGCCATTGTAATAACACAATCAGTAACGCGCATTCCATTAAATATCTGGGCGTAATATTGGATGATAAGTTAAACTTTGAAGGCCACATACATGCAACAACTGCAAGAGTTCGTAAACTAATATACCCCATGAAACACCTACGCTCTGTCGCTAAATACGAGTTACTCAGGAGAATATATATAGCTTTATGTGAACCTATAATTAGTTATTGTATCTGTATTTGGGGTGGTTGTGGATCCTCCAAATTATTGGTTCTGGAAAGAGCACAAAGAGCTGTGTTAAAGGTTATGCTGCATCTCCCTATCCGCTACCCAACTGACTTGCTTTATAAGGAGACTGGATTGTTGAGCGTCAGAAAATTATTTATTCTTAATGTAACATTACTAACCCATAAAAATATTCTCTCTTCAAGTGATCACGCTAACTTACTCAACAATAGAATTTATAAAATTCCTTTACCTCAGGTTACTACCTCCTTTGCCAAACGATTTAGTCAATTCCTACACCCGCTTATATATAACCGCGTCAACCAGGCATTGCATTCTATTAGGCAGAGTGGTGTCGCAAAGGCCAAGAAAATTATTAAAAAATGGTTACTCTCTTTGTCTTTTCAACAAACGGAAAATTTGATTAGGTCTTTAATCTAACGCTCTTACTCACAAGTTTTACCCCCAAGCATTTCTTATTCAGCACACACACATATAAAAAGTATCTATTTATTTATATTTTTATTTTGATATTTATTTATTTTTTTTTTGTTCATTTAAGTTTTATCTAATAAAATAAATCATAAAGAATAATATATGAATTGCAATTTATTCCTAAAACATTAATAAATCGACATTTCATTTACATCCATGTCTAGTTTTGTTTGTTTCTTTATATTTCGTATTGATGCTCACAATACAGGCCACGAGTCTAGTGTGGGCATCTTGGTTCAAATGATGTATAGAGTATACTACATATTTACTGTGTTAACAGCCTTATTGTAATAAGTTCAACGAGATTGTATGCTTGATTTTTGAATAAATATTTTTTACTTTACTTACTTACTTTACTTAAAAAAACAATTTACCAATTTACTGAAAATAATTAACCAAATGTTTTCAGAGCAAATCCTTAACATAACATTCGCTTCTTTTTATTAATTAAATATACTCGTTTTGAGGTATCTTCTGCTATATAAATCTACAAAACTAATTTAAATTCATTTTTTACTATTAACTAAGAATATCTATCAGTCTCAAAAATTAAATGTGGCACATACAAAATTACAATAGGTTTAATAAGTGGAACTTTAATTCAATTTGTTACTCGTTACATTTTAGTGCAACCGTGACAAATAAACTCTTCTACGTCATTTTTTGTGAGGCCGACACATATCTCATGGACGTACCTTCAAAAAGAAACACAAAGACGCATAATATCCAATATCTCATCAGACTGACAAACAAAGCAAAACCAAGACTCATCCCTATTTTCTTCCTAATCTTCGTTAATAGAACTTTCTTCGTAATTAAAGATTTCTTCTTCTGATTCTGTTTCACTCTCATATTTCTGATATCTTCTTTCTTCAATATTTGCCTCTTGGATGTTCCTTTCACTTTGAAGGAATTTGGCGTAGTCGGCAGCTAGTTGCATTGCTTGTTTTCTGCTTAAATCATAGTGCATTTTACTGCAGGTCAATAAGTAACGAACGAGTCTCTTCACTTACATTGAAAATCTAGGAGCATTTGTATTGGCTCCCCTTGTCTTGCAAAGGTGTTGACTTTTGTTCACCTAACAGGAAATACTGTAAAGTGGTTCTGCCTATCCCATACTTGATTGCAATTTGACGAATAGATTTGCCACCCTTTATATAAGACTGCACTTTCAATCTCAGACTTAGAAAACGGTTTCTAAGTCTGAGATTGAAAGTGCTGGTTATACTGAAATGGCATTTTCTTTCTGAAACAAAACAAAAAGTAACTTAAATAGTATACAAACTGCAAAGGGAGAGTTGAACCACTGTTTAAGTCTCCCGACTGCAGATTGGTTCAACTCTCCCGCACCCGACTCAAGCCCATATCTTGATTTATTCCAAAAAATCCACTATCAACTGGAGAACAACACTGAACGTACGACAAAATATTATAATCTAGTAATGCAATAACGTAGGTGTTTGATACATACCTTCATAAATGCGTGCATACCAATTAAAAGAACAAGTCCAAAAAAAATCACTCCGCGACGATAAAAACACTTTTTCGTAACTCACGGTCGAACACGTCTGTTATCATTCAAAATTGTGAGTTGCTTGTAATTGGCGGGTTATGCGCGTTCATTTGTTTGCCACTCGACGTAATTTGGCGCCTAATTTAAAAAGTTATTGAAAGTGGTTCAACTCTCCCACCTGGGCAAGTCTCCCGGACTCCCCCTACATTTTTATATTATTATCTTCTAAAAGTTTCTTACATTATGTCCCAGAGCAAACTTTGTAACACAGATGGGCTGAACACAATAGGATTTAACTCTAAAGAAAAGCGTTCATTACTTTAAACTCAGTACAACGTTAACGGGCTAGTTCAATGCAGTTCACAATACTAACCGAAACAAAAGTGGAGAGCGACATTTCGTTAAAAGGACCAGCTTTGAAAATTAGTCTTCTATTTGTTGTTGCAATCAGCAAAGCGACCTCTCTTTGCAATCTTAAATCGGCACCAACCCAATTGCTTTCATAAGGACCGCAACATGCATAAAGGCTCTGAGAGGAGGAAAATTATTTTGAAATATTAGATAATATATTTTTCTGTAATAAGTAGGTAGATATCGCAGTATGTGATAAATGGAAATTCATCAGGTCCCTACTCTTTTCAAACTCACACGACTTACAAAACTGCATTGGATATTGAAAAATGTCATAGTATAGTCGTGGCTTAGTCTCTTCCATTTATCCGTATGAATTTTTATTTCCTGTTTTATAAGAAATTCCTTACCTCATTGGTGACTTCGTTGCTGTGCCAATAAAATATCAAAAGCTGAATAAGACAAGCGATCAGGAATAAACCGGCGGATAATAGCGCCCCGATGTCGTCTTGTAACTGGAAATCGTAGAATTATAATTCCTATATTCGCTACTTAGTTGGTATTTTTTTTATAAATAAAGGGCCAATTTCGTCTTTCAAATGTTATTGATCCCTAATGAAATAGTTATTTAAATCTCGTACGTTATGTAATACCTAGACATCTAAATCTACAATTATTTATTGAATTAGGCATAGATCTTTTGCCGTTTGGGATTTAAATGGGTTAGGTTTTCTTTGCGCTCTTTCATTTAAATTGAAATGTATGTAACTTTGATAGCATCTTAATCCATGCCCCTGTAGGAAAAAGACTACTAGACTTTGATATAATTAATGCTCCTCCAATAGATATTCCTGTATTTTTTCTCTGTTTTCGTTGAGTTTCAACGAGCTTCGTGGGTATCGACTAATCACTAAACTAAAGACACGATTATGAGAATTTCAAAGTAATTCGATTGAAGTTTAGTATTACCTCAACTATTTGTATTATACACACTCCCAGGCTCACGGAAATTACTATCAAGTACACGAACATGACTGGTGATATCAAAGAGTTGAACAATTTCTGGTACCTGAAATTAATTACCTTAATTTAGTCAAAACTATGTGATTTGAAATCCTGTATAACATGTTAGAGATAATGAACCTCAATGAGATAAAAAGTACCACTTTTGCAAAATTTTACTCACTTTACCAGCTCCGTGTAAAAGAAATGGCAGTTGGCAATTTGCTGGTGATGTTTCACAACGTTACCTCCATTGAAGATATTTCTACTGTACGCTCGAAATATTTTCAACTGTCCAGCAAAGAATATCATTACGGACACGACACATGTGTCCCATACCACGACATAAGCGCTTACAATATGTCCGAAAACAGTTTGTATGAACATTGAACAGTAATAACCAGGTGGAACACGACTGAATGGAGTATAACCATCGAATATGTACACGTAAGTGCTTGTTCCATTTCCGATCGACTGATTTTTCCGATATGGCTCAGAGAATATACTAAAGTTCGAGAAGAATGCTAGTGCCCAGAAGAAATAGGTAACCCTACGACTACGTTTAATGTAATCTTTCTGAAGATCGTTGAACCATTTTTGGTTTAACTGATGAGTCTCTAGGTTAGAAATAAATTCGATCATCTGAGACCATTTGTCGTATTGTCTATAGAAAAAACACGTTTTCACGATCCCCATATGAAATGGCATGTATTGTAAGATAAGTTTCACTGAATCTGTGTTGAAGAAAATAGCACATTTTATGTATTGACTAAAGAAAAATAGAACTGTTATGTAGAATAGAGTTATTTTAAACCGCGTTACACGGTTGAGTACTGGATGCCAGAGGCCAGTTAAGCTTAGCAGACGCAAATGCGGACCGAGACATGGATATTTGGGATCCTCAAGAAGTTTTAAAATTTTGTCAAACATTTCTTGCGTATGACGAAATAGCAAACGTCTCGTAGCTATACTAGAGTGCGAATTAAATTTCTGGTGTAATTTAATTATTGTGAGAACCTTTTGTATCAGAAGACATATGTGAATATTTCGCAACTAATTACATGTTGCAATGGTATGTCACATGTGATTTACTTAAATAATTTATTAATCAAATACTAATTGGATTTGTCATTATATTATATAATTATATCAATTACTTTTTGTTATTATTAAAATTATTTGTGGGTTCCAAAAGCATGTTTTAAGTTATTGCTTGTTAATAAAGCACACATCCTCAACTGTATTGTTAAGCACCATACAAACTCGCATTTTTCCATCATTGAAAATCATAGAAGCATACATTTTATAGTTATATTATGAGTTAATTCATCTTGAAAATAGGTGTATATTTCTAACAAAGAAGTCTAGTAGTTCTTCATTAAATTAGGTAGGTACCCTTGTTTGAGATAAATTAATTAAGTTTGCCAGGTGTACAAGATTTGTCTAGCGTCCTTTGGTCTAAATACCCATATCATATGAAACCGTTCAGAAACTAGGGCTAGTATTAATTAAATTATAAAGGAATGTTGTTGGGTACTAATATCAGAAATCAGAATGTAGGTCTTAACTGTACGTGATATTGACTACGCAAAATTATAACTTTCCTTCTTGGAATCTCGTCACGTTAGAATTAATTTCAAAGAAAGTTTCTCAGTTTTCAAAACTACTGAAATATTAGTGATTAAAATATTATATTTGATTTTGTTTTAAATGTGAGTCATACTCCTAATTATTAATTATTGTTATTTATAGATCACAAAAACTAGAGGTCCAAACTTTGTCATAGATGAAGAATGCATTTTTATATTATCACTAAAATGTTTTATACACAACACATACACAACAAATATTCCTATGAAGTTTGTACATCACTTTTCTTTTCACCCCAGCCGGTCCCAAATCTCGTCTCTGCTAAACACAATAGAGGCGCGATGAAATTCCGGCTTTACCGAAGTTTTAGTGGAGTCCCCGCTGAATGCTAAGGCTCTCGTTATGTCCAGATAAGATCAGCGGCGGAAATTAAGAGGAAATTGTATTTGTTTCTTATACAACGACGTCCTTGCAATAAAGACGCAGACTTAGGCGCGTTGTATATAAATAAACGTTAATTTGGCGTGAGGATAAACCGGATTAATTGCATATCTTCGGTAGTTGGAAATTTATTGGCCCAATCTTTTTTCCTGCCATTTATTTTTGTTTGTTTATTATAATACGATTTAGGACTGGTTCTTTTATAAATGGAGTACTAGAAATGGAGTACCTACAAACTATTCATACATTAAATAAACAATAAACGAAATAGTGTACAATCATTGGAATGTATGTTTTAGAACACAATTAAAATTAAGACTCAATTGAGGTTAATTAGTGAGCCAACTGCCACTACATTAAAAAATGTGTGAAAGGATACTGTGTTTGTTGTAGTTTCGTTGTTATATTATTAACTAGATGTTCACCCTGGCTGTGACAGAATAAAATATTGTTTTGTTTTGTAAATTTTCAGTGATATCAAATCGATCGATCCACCAAAAATCATTAAAATAATTATTTTCATGATTTCATCTTTTCTTGAGTTCTAAATTGTGGCGTTACATAATTTTGAATTTCGAAATAAAAGTTATAGTTACTCATGTTCATATTAAGTAGTCCAGCACACAGGTCCAGCGAGCCTGTATAACAAAGCAAAATAAAATATGTAGTACCATTGAGCTATTACTACTACGTATAGAGAAGATACCTCGAACCACAGATCTAGTACCACTAGATTCAGAACATGCGTGGCCACCTCAGTGCATTTCGCTCTATCTTCGAGTGTTGCCATTTTATAAACTTTCCTGCATTTTAGGGAAAATTTTCATTAAAAATACGTCCTCAAATTCACTCTTACATTAATTATTTATTACAATTCAGTGTAATAAATAAATAATGTTAGGTGAATTTGAGGACGTATTTTTAATGAAAATTTACCTTTGTAGTTTTTATATACATAATATACATTCGAGAAGGGAAGACCACAAATAAAGGAATATTAAATTCAGATACAGTTTCAATGTGTTTTATTATCATAGGTTATTTTACACATGTATAAATTTCTGTGCTAAGGGCCGATTACAAATATTGGAACATAAAAATCAAGTAGGTACAAAATCTACGTAGCCCGATGTCGAATGTTTTTCGTACGTAAATGTACGCTTTTGGGCTTATGAAATTTAGACATAAGGAAAAGTTGCGTAATTGGCTTGAATATCGTTTCCTTGAGTTTTAGAAAATCTTTATTTCCGTTTTCGATGCTGCGGAGAACTTCTTAAGACGATTAGCTGATATCTGTTTTTGCTTCTGCAACTGAAAAAATAAATTTTAGAATATAAAATATTTTTTGTGTCAAGGCCATTATATTAATTATTTTAATACCAATGTATTGGTATCAAAGTATAACATTAATATACATATATAGCAAATAATTAGAAATAAAAATACTTCAATATATTAAATTTGAAACTATGGCATCAAAACAACTCTGCTTTTAGAAATAAAAACATTTTTAAAGAGAAATGCTAACAATTAATGGCAAATAAAATGGAATTAATGCTTAATTTACTCCGGTTATAAATTTTTATCCATTATTAACTTTGTATTACCAAATAACTTGTTATTTTTATTAATAAAGATGTATTTTTTTAGTACAAACCAGTTTTCGAGTTTTAGCACCTGGGGACACATTTTAATCATTTGATTTCTGTCTATTCCTTTTAACTCCTCTATAGCTCGTTGATGGTATTGAAATTTGGATCATCATTTTGTGTTGCCGATACTGACTGCACAGATTCAAACTAAAAAATATAAATTCTTAGATTTATATTTTACTTTTATTTTACTAGAGAGTTAATGTAAAAAGCAATTTAATATGTAACAAAGTTTAATAAACGCATATGAAAATAATCTATCTTAGGGTTATAGGGAAATCTAACAATGGAATTTGATTGTGATTTAAAATCAACTTCTTAAAATATAGATAAGTAATTACATTCATGCTGATTGTTGGCGTAGCATTTGACTCAAGGAGAGATTATTTAGGTTTGCAAACAAAAAAATTGCGTTAAAATTCTTTGAACATATTCTCGCTTTTTAGATGGTACCCAATTTTACCGACTAGCATCAATCCATATATACAAATGCCATTATACGTTGGAAAACTATGGGACAAACATTTTTTTGCAATTTTGTGGACTTTTTTTCCCATTTGCAGGCAACATTGTGATTGAGGTTATCTTACACTTAAAAGCTAAAATTACCACGAAATATTAACAATAAGAATGATCAGTTGATAGGAAACAGTCAATTATAATGATTCTGATATTATGTATCTTTATTTAATTGTTTACTTACGAATGAAATGAAATTCCATCGGCGTTTGTTTCCGTGCGGCTGTTATAGCCTAATACGCTGCAACCACCCATAATTATAAACACTCAGTACACGTAGTACATTCAGAACACTTTTATAATTAACTTCCAAATGTATTTATCACCAAAAAGAACATTAGACACAAGAAAACTAATTAAATATCAGATCTGCTTTGTTTGTTTGGCCCAGGTTTGACAGGGGCCAAACAAAAAAGTGGCCACGCAGATAAGGACAAAAAAAACGTATCTACATCCCCTTCACTCACATAATGTAAGCGTAGCTATCTATCTCTTTTCACCATAGCATTGCATATCTACTGGTACTAAATCTATGCCTCGAACAAAATCTGTGCGACAAGCGCGGCGGTGCGGGGCGCGCGGGGGGCGGCTAGTGAGTCATAGATTAAGCGATGTCACCGACTCACCGCTAAAGAGGCGACACTTTGTAAATATTTTGCCTATTACATATCAATTAAAAACAATCAATGTAACAAAAATATATATATATATATATATATAATATAATTAATCTTATAAAGAAATTATTAATAAACTTTTCAATTAAAACCAATCAATGTTACAAAAAAAATGATACGTAGGTAATTGATTTTCATCTTTCATGATTTAACCTTTTTTTAAAATAATATCCACAGTACATTCTTTTCTAAATGTGTAAAATTATTATTTTCCACTATAATACTATAAAAATTTACGTCATGTAATATTACTATCTAAACATACTAAAAATTTAAGAAATGGCATTGGGTATGATAGAAATGGCATTGGGTATGAAATATCATACCCAATGCCATTTCTTAAATTTTTAGTCTATGACAAATGACGCAAAATGGCGCCCGCCAAAAATTTTCCTCGAACCAAGTTTTAAAAATGATTATCTAGTTAATTACCGATGAAAATTTATTTCTTTGTACTTTGCCGCATTACTTGAATTATTAGTGCAATGTCGTAACACACTCGAGGGCATATTTGATAAGTTTCATGGTTTTTTGTTTTAAAACAAACAAGACATGAACGCGACCATCGCGCTAAAGCGACAGCTGAGTGCAGTGTGGCCGGTTGACCTCTGTTGAGCGGAACATAAGTGATGTAGGCGGTGTCTTCTCCATACGTAGTAATAGTATCTCAATGAAAAGTACATTATCCCTGTGATAATATGCTACTCTTTAACACTATGTCAACAAAATAATCACTAAATCTAATGATATCTCTCACAATAATAATTGTAAATATTTTTCAGAAAATGGCAGTAAATTACAATAATTATATTATGGTCTTTCTCTAATCTCTGTGGATTATAATCCACAACATCTTCAACCTTTCTCCTTCCACTGTTGGACATAGGCCTCTCCTGGCACGCCATTGGGCTCAGTTTGCAGCTTTTCGCCGCCATTCTGTACCAGCAATCCTGCGTATATCGTCGCTCCACCTTGCTACAGGGCGTCCTACACAACACAACGTTTGCCGAGTCGCGGTCATCCATCCACAACATAATCATATAAAAATATAGAGGATAGGTGTCTCTTTTCATAGAAAAATATATGAAACACAAACTAGCAATATACATTATCTACTCAATTTATATTAATTGATAATACACTCACCGGCACGGAATCTTGGCCACTTACAAATTTGCCGATAAAAAAAGTTTGAAGTGTTTTTCACGATTTTTTTGTATGCAGATATGTTAACATATTATTTCTTTAATTTTATGTTACGAAATCATTATGTTTGAGAATAATCTTTTACCACTTTTTAAGAGTTACTCGAAATTTGTGATATCTGCGGTTAAGCCGAAGTTACGAATTGTTCGTTTTAAACTTTTTTCGATAACGTTTATGCCGTTTTAAGATATTGTTATTATTGTGCTGTAGTCAATGATCATAAAAAACAATAAAAAATGCCGATAACATCTGAACAACCTGCACGGGCCATCAAAATGTTAGACCAATGACTGCCGCAACATAAAGTACCTAATGTACAGTACGTACCACGTTCAGCGATGCACTATGTATGGAGAATATACCAGGAGACTGGCAGCTATACGTGCAGACCAGGAAATGGACGCGTGAGGTGCACATCAGCTCGAGAAGACCGGTTTATTGTTCAAAAGATACTCAGAAATGACTTTCTGACAGTTGTTGAGATACGCCATTGGCTCAAAAAGACCAGGACAATAAATGTGAGTGAGCAATCGGTGAGAAGATTAATGAAGGAAGTTAATTTAAAGGTTTGCAGACCAGCACGCCGTCCAGAACTCCTCAGACATCACAGAGAAGCATGCCTTCGTTTTGCGCGAGAACATGAAAACTGGACCCACAGCCAGTGCGCTCGTGTGGTGTTCACAGATGAGTGCCAAGGCACTTTACGAGCTTCTGATAGACAAGAGTCAGTATAAAGGAAATGATAAGAGAGGTTTTCACCCATCAGCACAACTCAAACGGCGATTTTTCATGGAGGCTCAATAATGGTATGGGGAGGTGTAAGTTCCGATGCTCGTACGGAGTTAGTTATCGTAGATAATGGCTTAAATTTGATCAGGTACACCGAGGAAATTCTCCAGGAACATGTTCAGCCCTATTACAGGTTTATCATTGAAGACAATTTTCTACAAATACACTATAACGCACGTCCGCATGTCGTGCGATGCGTTTAAGAGTACCTTTAAGAGGTTATTATTGAAAAATTGGAGTGGCCAGCTCGTATCCCAGATCTTAATCGAATAGAACACATCTGGGACCACTGTTGGATGAGCTTAGAAATACAGCGGTAGAACTTCTTATAAACTTCAAATTATTACTAAAAGTTTGTAAAAACATTAAATTAACTAGTTTTGATGAAATGTTTATTGAATTTTGTAGTAGAAAAGAAATAGTGTAATTTTTCGCAGAAATTTGAAGTGGCCAAGATTCCGTGCCGGTGAGTGTATTTTTTGTGATTTTTTACGACTAAATATATTTTTTAATAGCAACACTTCAATTTATTTCGGAACGCATGACGCGACTGATGCTGTTTCGGCGGGGAACGGTAGAAGCGTCTGTCAGTTTAAAATTTGACGGTTACGTTTAATTCGAATGTTTGAACTTCAAACGAAAACGAATTATCATGACGATTGGACTAGATTGATATAATAGGACGTGTTTTCACTAGTTATTATTTGTATTGGATTTGACTATTAAAAGAAAGTTTAACTATTTACGCGTGTGACAAACAGTGTGTGGTGTTAAATGTTACTGTGCTTGTTAACACGATGGTGAAAATGGAAAGAGGTCCCGGAGGGCCAAAGTCAGTTCTTGCTGCACCTTCAAAAAGCGGATCTACTCAAAACATGGCATCGAACATAAAAGTTGTTGTCAGGGTTCGACCGATGAATAGCAGGGAAATAGAACAGAACAACCGAATTGTGGTAGATGTTGTTGATGACAGAATGTTAGTTTTTGACCCGAAAGAGGAAATTCGTCCCTTTTTCTACCAAGGCGTACAGCAGCCGAACAAAAACTTTCATAAACGCGCCAACAAAGAAATGAAATTTGTATTTGATAACGTGTGTGGTCAGAATGCATCAAATTACGATGTTTTTGAAACCACAACTAAAGAAATGCTACCTTGCCTGATGGAGGGGTACAATTGTTCTGTGTTTGTGTATGGAGCCACGGGTGCAGGGAAAACATTCACAATGATTGGAAGCAAGGAAAATCCTGGAATAACTTATTTAACCATGGAACATTTGTTCTATACAATTAATTCTTTTGAAAAGGACAGGGAGTTTGACATTGGAGTTTCATATATTGAAGTAAGTAAAGTTAATAATACATACATATTTATAATATATTCCTTAATGTACACATTTTTTTTATTTTTACTAAAGCAAAGACTTAAGAAGCAATTGGCGGATCTACTGTAAAATAACAATTTAATTTCAATCAACAGGTGTACAATGAAAATGTATATGACTTATTAAAACCATCAAGTACTCCACTGCAATTACGTGAAGACTCAAAGTATGGGGTAATGGTGGCTGGATTAACTTTGCACAATATCAAAACAGCAAGGGAACTTCTTAATATGTTGGAAAACGGCAACAAGAATAGAACACAACATCCCACAGATGCCAACGCTGAAAGTTCTAGGAGCCATGCTGTGTTTCAAGTAAGCATACAATTGTAACATGTTTCTTTTAATACTCAAATTTCTCATTTTTTTATAGTTCAAAAAAATAATTTTCATTGAGATTATTCCAAAATTGCTTCTTACTTTACATAACATACTATACAGGGTGTCCCGTAAGTAGTGGACCAACGGGTTATGGGGAGTAGAGAGACTTATTATCTAACAAAAATACTAAAATTTATTGTCCTTGACCATAAATTTTATTGATTTATGCTTTATTTTCAAAATTTGATAAAATCCACATAAGCTAAATATGAACTTTTACCATTTCTGTTTTTTATTTTATTGTTCAAGGTAGTTAAGAATATATGTCTTCCTAATTAAAATGAAACTGAAGCATAATTAACAACAAAAAGAAAATTAGACCAAAAAATAGGTAAAAAAATTATGTTTTAAAGTTTACGGACTGAAGTTTAAACAAAGCTGGTGTAAAAAAAAAATTATGGTCTAGGACAATAAATTTTAATATTTTTGTTAGATAATAAGTCTCTTTACATAACCAGTTGGTCCACTACTAACGGGACACCCTGTATAATCTTTTAAATATTTTTTTTAAGTTTATTATATTATTCAATGTATAAATTTTTTTCGTGAATTTAATAGGTATATGTAAAGATGCGCTACAAGACAAGCAGTCAGCTACGTATAGTCAAGTTGTCTATGATAGATCTGGCTGGTAGTGAAAGGGCATCCGCCACAGGTTGCATCGGAGAGAGATTCAAGGAAGGTGCTAATATTAACAAGAGCCTGTTGTCTTTGGGCAACTGTATCAATAAACTGGCTGATGGAAGCAATTATATACCTTATAGGTGAATATGAAAATCATAATCAAAAAAGTTCTCAATAAATTTCTTTTAAATTTGAATTGTTACTAATATTCTTTAGGAATATAAGAAAGTAACTTTAAATTTCAAATTAGATTGTATTGAACGAGGTAATTAATAAATTATTATGATTTTATTCATTCTTTCGTATTGAATTATCAAATTTCACAATACATTCAACATTAAATATCTTTCAAATATAAATTTAAGCAACTCAGTTTCTGACCTATAAGCTTTTTACAGGGACTCAAAACTAACTCGTCTCCTCAAAGACAGCCTCGGAGGTAACTGCAAGACAGTCATGATAGCCAATGTTTCACCATCAAGCCTTAGTTACGAAGACACATACAACACTTTGAAGTACGCAGCTCGAGCTAACAAGATACAGCTTAGTATTAAGAAGAATATAGTAGATGGAGAAATGCGGCTGTCACAATACCTGAAGATCAATGAGGAATTGAAGAAAAAGATTAAAGAATTGGAGGCAAAGCTGTCGCTGTCTTCGGTCAGGGTGGTTAAAGAATCTGACGGGAGTAAGGAGAAAAGTGAGTTTATTTTAATAAAAGACTGTATTTTGCTTGTTATTGGAATACTAGTGATGAGCACTGGTTATGCTTGCGTTGAACCAGTATTGAAACATGTAATTTTTGTTTGTGTGATTCTAACATGTCCCTATCTACTGGTGAAATAATAAAAATGGTCTAATTTTTTGGTGTTTATTGTTACATATAGAAAAATAATTTACTTTTTTAATATGGTACAATACAATTATTGGTAAGGCGTTAAATATCTACGAATACTCATCTAAATTTATTTCAGTGAAACAATGGCGTCAGCGCATTTTAGCCGAAGATGAAACCCACACTGCACTAGAGGAAAAGCTTCTCTCTCTTATGTGCCAACAGAAAGTCTTGGCTTTGAGACAAAGGCTGCGAACAAGGGCCTTTTCGCATGTCGCCGATTTAGCGCATAGGTCTTCGTCGGAGCCTTTGAATCAAGTATGTATTGACAATCTAGTATAATATAAAAAAATGGTTGTATTTTTGTCAAAAATATTTGTGTGGAAAAAAATGTTTTGAATTGTGATATAAATAAGTATGTATGTTAATTTTTGTCTTTTTTTTGTACTGGTATAAATGTACAATAACGAATAAATAATTAAATGTGTAGTTAAATGTACATTTTTGTGTTCACATAAAAAATTGTCAAGGCAAAGGTTTATTTTTAAATTATGTGCATTGAAATATAAAAATAAAATTTATTTAATAGATACGCACAGAAGACATACCGCGTCAGGAACGTGCAGCGGAAAGTTACGCCAAGAAGGCAGTATTATTGGACACAAAAATCATGAGCACTTGGACGAAATGGGACGAGAGTCGGAAGAAAATGAAAAATCTATACAACGAAGCTTTAACTGACTGTCCAGATATCATAGACTTTGTAGAGAAACTACAATTGCAAAGCGAACTCAGACATAGCAAGGCGAGAGACGAGTTGCGGTACAAATTGCTAACAATTGAGAATCAAGAAATAACAGCGTTCACAGATTACATGAGCGATATGCCAAATATGCTTAAAAAGCTATATCTGACTCTAAAAGGATACGATAAAGCTCCCCCAGCTTTAACAGACGAATATCACGAAATTATGAAGAAAGCAAAGTCCGCTAAAGGAATTACATGGTCAGACGAAGACGTAGAAAATGACGTGCATTTTAAATTCATTTCCTCCCTTGATCTGGAGAAACCAACCACTACACTGGACTTTGGCAAAAAGGATGTCAATTCTACAATAGATATTGTTACCGACAGTGACGATTTAACAGACATAGAGAATAAGGAACCAGTCAAGTTTTCGCCTAAAAAACGTAAAGGCACGCCAATTAAACTGGCTAACAATGAAACAATAATAATAAATGATTCTTTTGAAAGTATGGACACGACGAGAAATTTGAATTCTGCTAAAAAGGTGAAGAGAGAAATTAGTCCAGCGATGGATGTTGAGAATAATTATGGTGTTATTGATCCGAATAGCTTGAATTCGACGTTTGTGTTGGCTAATAATATGAATTCGTGGAAGAAGTTGCCGGTTAAAGCGGAGCCTAAGGATAGAGAACCAGTTAAAACTGGACTTCAGGATAGAACAAATATTCTTCAGCGGCCCATCAGTTTTAATGATAGAGGTGAGTGTTTTTTGTTTTGATTTATAATGTAAATAAGTAGTTATTGAAAATTAAAATAAAATAATATTATTTTCATCTACTGAAAAATATTTACTGATTAAAACAGTGAAAAAGAAATGTTCAAAAAACATTTTATTTCAAAAATATAAATTTTAACCCATTGAGCCCCAAGCGGCCCGATCGGTCCCAGACACAATAGATTTTCTATTGTGTCTGTGGTTCCGGGGCCTGAGTTATTAATTGAATGATCATAAAATACAAAAACGATTCTGTAAAACAAATAAAAAGTCGATATCAACCAATATCAGTTGACATTGACGTGATTTAAGATTTTTATAATTTTATAGTTATTGTGTCTTTATTTACGAAAATATTGAATAATGACTTTTATTTATATTTTTAGCAAAAATAGTAAAACCAGTGGTGGGTAAAGCAGCAGCGTTTAGACGAAACCCACCGCCCCCTGTGAAACCGTCAGCTGGTTTCGGTTCTAGTGTAGCGAGGGATGGCACTTCGCTGCAGAAGAATGTACAAGGTAAATATTAATTTTGGTTTTATTAGTAATTTAATTTGTTTTGTTTGTTTATTGATTTTGTGCTTTTGAAGTGAACCTTCTTTAGGCGCGTTAGAGTTCTAACAGACAACAATACGAACTGAACGAAACAGTAAGAACTTTTAGTAAAATTTCAAGGTCGCGTTATGGCATTACCATCACGTCACGGAGTAATGCGACTATTTTGGAAATCTTTGAATTTTGCCAAAGAAGTTTCATTTCTGTGTTTATAGTTAATACTTTTATATAAGTTCAATCATTGATTCAGTTAATTGAATTCTAAGTAAGATGATGGCTATTTTTTAAATGAGTACCTAGGATTAGAAAAGAAAAATATTTTATTTTATTTCTCTAATACTAGAGCAGGGTTAACACGACATTTCTCAGTAAAGCGTTTATTTTTATTATTATAAAAATAAATGTTATATAGTTATTTCGAAGTTGAAATAATTGGATCAATGATTGAATTAAAATTTATGATTTGTTGTGTTCGTCTAAATTGGTGGTGGTAAAAATATAGACTCAAGGCCTACACAGTCCGGGACAGCATTAATCAATTAAGGGCCGATTTTTCAATGCTTGGATAAAACTTATCCGTCCAATAAAGTATTACAC
>CAJQZM010036422.1:0-21715 GCA_907164665.1 Colias nastes
GGCACGAACGTGGAGGCGACGGGCGACGGCGTCGTCGCCGGCGGCTGCTGCTTCTTTTTCAACGCCTCCTGGAATTCCACGCGCTTACTTAGATGTAACTTCGTGCTCAATATCAATGCCTGAAGGTCACGGATCTACCCTACCTCTAAAAAATAAACTAACGCTAACGGTGTTCCGTTTTTTGAGTACATAGCATAGAACATTTCCCTAGGATGGCAAACATGTGCATGTTTATACTTTATAATTTATTACAACCACATTTATAGGTAGCAAGCTCTTGGTTAGTAGTCGAGTATTGCCATTAAAAAAAAAACACGGCAAATACCGAGAAATTATAATGTACTAGCTGCTCCGCGCGGTTTCACCCCCGTGGCTCCACCCCTGTTGGTCGTAGCGTGATGATATATAGCCTATAACCTTCCTCGATAAATGGGCTATCTAACTCCGAAAGAATTTTTCAAATCGGACCAGTAGTTCCCGAGATTAGCGCGTTCAAACAAACAAACAAACAAACAAACAAACTCTTCAGCTTTATAATATTAGTATAGATAAAAACGCCAACTATACCCGACTGACTAGCCTGTGACCGCAACGCAATCTTGTTTGTGGCCGATTGACCAGTGAGGCATTTATAAAATTTAACTACAGCCAAATTCCAAAAAGTAGCCAGATGGACGCACTCAAAATATCTGTCGTCATACTACTTATCACAAACAGAAGAGCTACAAAAAAACAAGCATTTTGTGTGTACATGAGCGTGATATGAGCATCTAATAAATTATATTCTCCTTCACTTACTTCCTACATTAGAGACAAGTACTACCTACACAGGAAATGAAACTTCATTGAAACCATCATGCATATGGTGTTATCTGTTAACTGATTTATCATTAGTTGCCTTTTTTGTGTAGTATATGAATTTTAAGTGTGTTGTGTACCGATGCCTACAATACAAGACTATCGTACGAACACAAAGTAATATGTATTGAAATCATTCAAGTTGGCCATGGGAATTTTTGCATTACCACATATTCTAGAGAAACAAAGGAAAATAACAATGACTACAATATTAAGATTTCAAACAGTAAAATAAGGCAACAGCATCAACTTTTAAATACGCATTTAATTTTATACTGATGCTAGTTCCGCACGACTACATATATTTTTTACCGTTGGGAAGTAAGAATACATTTTCGAAACGGCAAAAAAGCGTTAGCATTGAAGCTACTACGCATCAGCTGTCGCAATTACAAAGATTGTGGTTCGTGAACACCTTCCTGATCGTATAAGGCGAAAAGTCATCTATTTGGTAGCGCAGCCGCCTTGTTTGTTTTGCGTTCAGTGCCAACCGAATTGTGCGTAAATAAAGCTACTGGCCTCAAAAAACAACACACGCTCACAGAAACATCTAGAAATATATCGGGGACATACTTTAAACGTTAATCACTCGATTAAATGTAAAAAATCGCGAGAAAGCAGTTTGATCGGGTTTATAAAAGTAAGTATTTTCGTAGGAAGTAGGCACTTATCGCTGCTTGGTAGCTTATACGTCATACCATGACTAATATTTTTCATCATAGTTACGTTCATGTGTTCATATTCTGGTATGTAATAACTTTGTATGACGTCATCTGGCGACATCACAGTGGTCAACTTACTGCTATAGTAGTAAAATGTAGTTATCTATTGTTTATCGTATATTTGAGCTAGTTGAGTACCAACGCTTTGTCTACGTTCGAACTATAATAACTATGGTCTATGACCCTTGTAGTCGATATTTGCTTTGGAATAACATAAATAAATTTATATTTATTTTCCTCCTAGCCTATAACTTATACTTGTTTATATGAAAAGTACGCAAATTTACTGGCGTTAAACGCTGTGTCATTTCCGGATTTTAAAAAGAGTTGTTTATGTATTACCACACCCCGGACACTCCATACAAAATGATCGTTTTGACAGTCACACTGTAGAGACTGCAAATGTGTGTGTTAACGCTTTATGGTTGGCACATTTGTGACTAGCGTAAAAAAAATTCGCGTTTTTCTGATGAAATACATCCGTAAACAGCACAATATCTAACCATTTTCTACGAAAAACGATAATCACAAATCCAAAATAATAAAATTACTTTAAGTCAATTTGATTAATGTTGTCAATCTTCGTTGCGTATCGTCCTTGCAGAAAAATATGGCCCATTTTATGTCTGATCGCGCGGGGGTGAGGTAAGTTTAATTTTGGCGGGAGGCGGAGAGTGTCCGTTCTGTAGCGTTTAGCTACTATTATGTATTCTGTGGTATTACACTAAGCTGCGTGTCCTTAACGCAACACATCATGAGGTTAGTTGAATTATGATCTACCCTGTCACATGAAGCCATAGCCATACGTTATGTCTAAACGAGATCAATATAAGTAATCTTACCTTAAAGCAAACTGAGCAGAGCCCGTCAGTGGACGGGTTTCCGTAGAAACCGCAACCTGAGCGGCACAACGCCTCCATTGGATTCGATTCGCGCTCCATGGTTGCACAATTAATTTCACTTTTAATATAAAACAATAAACAAAACGGGTCCTCGTCGAGAGTACGATTGCACTATCAGTATATTGCACTTGTTCGTAACACAAAGTCTCACAATCACAATGTTCGATGCACTAAATGTTACAATTCAAACTCGATGATAAATCTCTTGCTGTCCTCACGGTTAGCGGCTGCCTCAGCCGATGAGCTGCGACTACTTTCTGTGTCAGGATCGTATTGGGCCCTGCGACAAACGAAAACAACAAATTAGCATCTCCGACGTAAATGAAATCATTATTATCTAATTACCGTGCGTTATAGGCCAAGCGATTATAACAGATTGGAACGATGTTCCGATGTCAATTTTATATTACCTACCTACTGTCATTACGCCTATTAATAATTTCAAAGCAGTGACCCTCCCATGAGGGTAATAACTAATAATATAGGATATGCGGGCATTTTATGAGTACAATAAGATACATTGCATATATCATTCATCGGACACTCGAAGACTCGTACCATCGGGCTATAAAATTGATTGTATTATAAATTTATAAGAAGCGTGTAGAATGCAACCGATTATTCCAATAGAAAGTGGTACCTAGGCGCTGACGGCTGAACACGATTTCGAGGCAAAACATAATATGCATAACGACAGGTTTACATAACAAGAGAGAGCTATGGCCAAAAGTGGAACGTGAAACGGAGCACTAGGCCTACGTACAAGGTCCCATCGGCGACACTCTGTGACGATACCGTCCGCGTCTGTCTAGTTGTAACTTACACTCAAAACCTTTCCACGAAACGAGTTGATAGCTGTTGTTACGTCATCTGCTTTTAGCCGATACGTTGCGGCTTGTATGCTACATGTACATATGTAGCTGTTAATTGATTGCGGTTAACCATACTGGTTAGTGTCGTTTGATAGTTTCGATCAATGCCTATGATAGAGCAAAAATTGATTGTGCAAACTGCTGTACCACTTACAAATTGATAAATGATAGGCTGTGTGGTTTCTAAATAGTTATCTGTCTGGTAGTCACATAACTACAGACGAAAATCGTGCGTAAGTTCGTTCACAATAAACGTCACCCAAAACAATTCGAGCTCCTGAACTAAAATCGGGAACAATCAAAGGAGAGAGACATTAAAAAGTGTGGAATGTTAAAAGCGGTGAGCTATGAAGTGCACCAATTATCGCCACAATAATAAGTGAAGTGGAGAGTGCAGCAGACGAGGTCGTTACACTGGCCGCAGCTGGAGTCATCGACCGACCGCACGGGGGTGTGCGCACGCGGCGGGCACAACTCTACACGTTATAGGCACTAATGTGGCAAAAAAACAACAACAAACAAATCTTACATCTCAAATTCACAACAATTTTAATGCTGGTTGAAAAAAAAAACAAATCTGACGCTAATGTACATATTGAGTTTGAGTTTATGGCATACGAGGAACATCTACTCTACACGTAAACATAGCGGGACTTCGATAAACATGATCAGTAATGCTAGACAAACAATGCAATAATGTATCTTCATACGTGTTCGTGTACCAATAATAAAATAGGGAAATAAAAACAAGTTGTTTTTAAAAACACCGTATCACACCAACTCCGGGAACGTAATAAATAATGGTCATAAAACTGGTATCTTGTAGATTTTCGTACCGAATACTAAAACCCTTCCAAACTAATTAGTTAATAACCTTATTAACATATTGGACAAAGTATAACAATAATAAAACTAAAAACGATACCGACGAAATATTTTTAGAACGATGTGGTGCATAAAATGAAATGTTGAAAACCATATAATTGCTAATTTATTTAGCAAATTATATAGGAATTGTATAAGTATACGAGCAAGATAGCTCTGGACTGGACAAAGTCCGTTAGGTGACGCCATACACATAGATGCGTTATCACCGACCCCTCCTCCCGCTGGATCGCGTGTTTATTTACGCGCAGCAAATAAAGAAACATCCAAGCCGCGTCTATGAAAAAATATCTCAAAAACTATAAGAGATACTTTGATCAAACCAAAAATCGTTGAAAGAGTTAATTAGCATGCATCACCTCTATTTTTTTTAGAATTTTATACCCCGTAGTTATAAAAATAGAGGGGGGGGGACATACTTTTTACGACTTTGAGAGCTGATATCTCAAAAACCGTTCACTTTAAGAAAAATGTTTTTTAGAAAACTTTATATCATTTTAAAAGACCTTTCCATTGATACCCCACACGGGTATGTACATCGAAAAAAAAAATTTCATCCCTCAGTTACATGTATGGGGGGCCCCACCCCCAATTCTTTTTTTTACTATTTAGTGTCATATTTTTGTAGCGGTTCATACAACACATATTCCCATCAAATTTCATCACTGTAGTACTTATAGTTTCCGAGTAAATCGGCTGTGACAGACGGACAGACGGACAGACGGACAGACGGACATGACGAAACTATAAGGGTTCCGTTTTTGCCATTTTGGCTACGGAACCCTAAAAACTTGCAATAATACTAGCTTATTTTCCTTCGATTTACAAAGATTTTCCTGTTGTCTTTTCAAGTTAGAAAAATCTATATATGTAGTAGAATATTCATACTGGTGTCGAATGTGTTAACTTGAAACTAAATACAGTCAAAAAAACGCAACCTACGTCTTTTTTATGAGCAAAACCACATTTTCTACCTACGAATCGTTAAAACTTAAAACAATATCAATTTATGTATGTCACGACCGCACTAAAACAACGTAGTCACACCACAACCAAAGATACCTACCAGCTGCAACCGATTTCTTTAAAAAAAAAATTAATATTGCAGATACAAATTTTTAAAGTAGTTAATATTGTTCCGAATTAACTGTGCCAAGGTAACCAACGCGATTAGTTGAAAACGTGATCTTTGATAATTTGTGAACTAGCATTACGATACTAACGTATTAGTTAAATTGTTATTTTTTACGATTACACGCCACGATTTTTCAATAGTTTTCGTAAGGATAATTGCCTCGTATACCTGTTGAATAACTTTAATTAAAAATATTCCTTTGTTACAACAGAAGGTTACTTATGTGCAAGTCATATAAAGAAAATGCGTAGTCGCTTCAATTAACTACGCAAATGTAAATATGAGAAATTGACAACATTTCAAAATTTTAAGCTACTTATTTTTTTATTTTAATGAAAACTAGATGAAAAATTATGATACACGTATTTTTTGCTTTTTCTAAATATCGAAGTTTTCATTCATCATTTTGAGTTTTAAAATCATCTCATTCTAAAATGTCGTAAGCGCCAAATGACGTCATACATACGGAGGAATACATTTTTTCCTTTGCCACATACCTAGTTTAAATTAAAAAAAAATCTTGACAGTTGACATTTTGGCACATTTGTCACTTTGATTCGTCAAGCTTTGTAAATATTGTTATTTGTTATTTGCTGATCCAAATTTTAAACAAAAGAAACTTATTCATAAGTACTGATGATGATGATTTTATGCAGGATTTGTTAAGGGGTGCTGAAAATTTCTGGGAAACAAATATACTATCCCAAAAACGTTGGAAAGTGTTAAATTAATACAACTTTTAGTAAGTAAACAAAGTCTTTTATTTCAAGAAAATTATGAACACTATAGGCACTATTTGTAGGTATAATATAAATGAATTGGTCCAACTCCAATCAAACAAACATCAAGCTAATGAGATTAAATTAGAAAACCAAAACACAATAACACGATATAAAAGTTTGTTTACATGATTAATTCACAAAAATGACATTAATATGAAATTTGACACATGCCATACCCTGTAATGTCAGTGATAGTTTTTTTTTTAACTTTTTTTTAAATTAGGCTAAGGCGCATTTTTATTCCTCCGTATGTATGACGTCATCATCACATTTATCGTTTTTATTTAATTTCTCTTAAAATATGCGATTAAAAAATGAAATAATTTTTTTTTCTGTATTCGCAAGATCAAAATAAAGAAACGGTATTTTTCTTTCATGGCCTTATAAAAAATGAAATGTTGTCAATTACGACGTTTTCAAGATTTAAGCATGAAATTGGATTAAAGAAACACACTAAAAAAATACTTTATGAAATGTCATCTGATGAGAAAACTTTCTTTTAAATTCTACCCTCTTTCATTATGACTGGCATGTGTTTACATTTATAACCAAAACAAAACGGGAGACAGAAGCTCGTTTCGTTTTTTTTGGAAATATTATCAAAAAGCGCTAGTGATAACTGATAAGCGAAGAAAAGTTGCGAGATGAAATTCATATTGTATTTTGATCTAGAAAAAGTGTGAGGATCTTCAGATGACGGATAAAAACTCTGCAGATGTTCCACGCTGCGATGAATGTAGGTCAGTTAAAAACTGTCGTCTGCAAAGCGTCTTAACCGAATTATAATCAGATACGTTGTTCGGAGAGACCTTAACTCTAAACAAAAATCCTTTGTGTACAAAGTTTTAAAGTTTCTGGCACTTGGATTTATTATAATAGCACAAGCTGTCAGGACAGTTCACACAGACATTACTGTAATTATACGAATAGAAATGACGCATTAAGAGAACTAGATACCTACCTGTTGCCTGTTTAAACGTGTATTTATTCAAGAGTAACTCAAACACTTGTTTGATCAAGAAACGTATCTAAAAGCACCTTAAGGTGCATTTTGGAAGCACATATCAATCGTTATATAATATTCTCCCTTAACAAATAAATACATCGATAGCAACAGGACGCAAAGAACAGTTCCCTAGACGATGAATGCTATCTATAACTTTAAAGGTGTGCATGTGTGCGAGCTGTATCGTGAACGTCGGCGATGTGTGCGCAGTGGCCCGCTGACCCAGTTGCAAAGTGCTGCTACGCAATTCGAGCACGACTCGCTACCATTGCACTGGCATCGCATAACTAACGCCAAACACATGTCCCAAGCTATCCCAACCGACTCACACGTGTGCTAAATGTTTGAACGTGTGTGTGCATCCTCAGATATCGCATAACAGGCGATACCCCCCACGAACTTTGTTTAAAACTTTCGAAACTTATTTTTGTAATAATTGTTACACGTGTAAGACCTCAGAACTATAAATGTGCCAACAGTCTATTTACGTCCTACGTCTATTGAGTAATAGATGCGACGCGACTGTAATTCCGGCAAATTAAATTCTTTATATGGATCACATTGTTGCTTCTGGACATTGATAATTGTTCACTCGTTCTATCAACTAGGAAGCTCAAGGCTATCGTTCCGCAAGACAAGCACGACACAACAGTTTACTAATTTCACATTTATGTGTACAATTTGAGTACTTAATTGTGTAAAAAAATAAAGATGAATAGTTTATTATTGTTAATAATGAAGAAAAAAGACCAAAAACAAATCTACAGACTTAATTAGAAACAACATCGTTGCACGAATAATTGACTTCATTACCTAAACATACTTATTCCAGTGAGTAGTAAAACTACTTTCGAATGCAATGTAAATGTAATATAAACTAAGTAGGTATAAATAAAGCGTGAAAATCTAGCATGAAGAAAACTTGTTCCTTTTCATTAAGATACCGAGTTTCAGCGTACATAACTATTTTAAAAATTTATTGCAAGCTCATGTTTAGCCTGTTTAGAACTAGATCTTTTTGATTAATTATGTACCTTAATAACTCCAAAAACAAAGTAATCAAACAGGTAAGAAAAAAATGGTCAAACTCGAAATAAACGTAGGCAGGAATCGTAAAATGATAACTGACCAAAATATAGGTCACGCCAGAACTGGAGCACTCGTGAACGTTATCATTGGCTCAATTGATCAAATTTAAAGCGGTCGAAACAAAATACAGGTCTGACCACTCGCACAACGGTATTCATAACGGTTACGGCAAAAAATCGTGCAGAGCAAAGAGAATCCTAAGAAAAATTAACGGGAGAGCTTGGAATCCACATCCATAATACATTTAACTTGATAAAATCCAAAGTAAAAATCATTCAAAATTAATCAGAAACGAAGCAAATTTCACTGATGCCTTCAATTTCAAAACAAAAATCCCAGAACTCGAAGTAAGGGGAAAACAACATCAATTTGTTATTAAACAGAAACGCAGAATCAGAAATACGCGGAACCTGTTTGGATGGGTGACGTCACACACTCGAGGAAACGTTTCTCGACAGTCTGTGCACATTCAAATAAAAAATAAACATTCATCGATCCTGTCATTTCGAAATAATCGTACGTGTTTCTCTAAGCAATCGTCGCATACTAAAAATAAACACGTCAGGGTCTCACGTTTAATCCCTTCCGCGTAGTAGCAACATGGAAGTAAAGATGGGAAAATAAGGTCAGAGCTGACTGCACGGATTTACAAACAAAGTGCAATACCAGAACAGGAAGGACAATGGCATTATCGTTTAGAGAATGCGTCACAACTAACAAATGTGCACAATGACGCTTCACAGACAATGGATCGCGCACGGCAAGATGGCCGCCGATCTGTCAGCTGATTGTGCGCACACGCAGCGGTAGCCGGCCGTAGCAGAGCTGCGAACTGCTCTATATATCGCTCTCTCTTTCAGTGATGTGATTAAGCACTTTTACAAAATTATTGTTTATAATTCTATGTACATTTAAAATTAAAATATGTACTTCTTTACACTAGCTTCCGTAGTCACTATAAAGCTGAACTGAATCTACTCTACATCTAACGGGCTAAAAATGTTGATACGTACATTTTCTGCGTCCTATTTAATTCCAATATAGAGCTGACTGCAATAAAAAAACATCCTTTATTTCATACAATTACGCCGTATCATACATTTTTTCTAGATTTTCCATTCATACCTAAATAACAATAAAAATGGACTCTGTTGCTATTTCGTTAAAATAAAAAAATACTAAATAGCAACTTATTAAATTATCATACCAATTTACAACAATTTTGTCGTGGACTGATAATGTGGTGGTACAAAATGTGTCAAGATAACATTATCAAACTTTTGATAATACCAGTACCACAAAATCATTAAGATAATAATATCTTCATAATGGGCGCCTCTATTTTCATTGGTTACTGCGTCGCAAACAATCAAATACATTGACATTGATCAACTTATTTGCGTGTGTGGGTTAAATAGAGATCTATTTAGAAAACAATTCACAACACACATTTAAAAGGTCAATATAAATGAGCTGCGTATACTAAATTTCAGTAAGTACGCTCGCGCTGCCGAGTTTTTAGCGTGTACATTATACACAATATGTGATTATATATTGTATTTAATCTGCATATTATAATTATGAACTACGCATAAACACATTTGAATTGAAAATGTAAGTTGCCCGTATAAAATGAGGAATCGATTTTCATGGCATTTAGCAGTAAATATTGAAATATAAATCTACGGGGAAAACTGCATGAAAGTTCAAAGCAAGAAGGGCAGTGACCCTCATACACCAAGGTCATGGCGGCGGCCTTCAAACAACCTCGTCTAAGCTATCACACAGCCTGCCTTCGGTGCCTCCTCACGACGCAAACGCATACAGGTATCACACACTCAACCACAAACCAGCATTACCTTCGAACAAAAAAGTGAACCCATGGTCATGTAATCACATTCGAAAGCACTTCACAAACACGAATCACATATCACTGACGCATTTAGGTGTAAAACAATGGCGTACTAATTGGCACTATTATCTGGCGATAAGATTGCTTTAGTTGCACCTGATATACTGGTATCGGCCTCGCAAAGGCGAGCTCCTACGCGCACGGCGTGCAGGCATGAACTGAGTGAAACTGTTTGCTCACCCGCACCCGACGTGCCGCCATATTCGCGTCACTATTCACACGCGCACGCACTCATCGATACAAACAAACCCAACCAATATTACAAAGCTGAAACACATGCTACGCTCGTTCACATATCTCGATTCTCGACACTCAACAATCCTCACAACGACGCACATAGAAACCACACCAACCTCAGTTATGTGTTGCGCAGATACGAATGCCAATAATTTAATGACACAAACTCTCGTGATAAATAACAATTTTTTAACCAGAAATGAAAAATAGAACTTCAATTATAGTAACTCACACATAAACAAACGTGATTTTCCAACAAATTAAGACAATTCAAATGTGATGCTATAAACCGGGTATATTATCGTAAGGCTCTTAATATATTATGTTATTGAATTAGAATAAAATTTAATAAATGCAAAGACAAAGTTCATTATTGTTTTGAGAAAACAAAACAAAGTGATAAAGGAAGATAGCTCTTATAAACATAGGCATAAAGCCAAGATATTGGTATGGGTGCGACGAACGCAGACAAAGCCGCGACGTTGCGAGTCGTCGATCTCCCCCAAATTAGTCCTGGGCTAGGGCGCTGACCTTTGTCGGCCGCCACGTGTCCGCCACCGATTCTGATGTGAATAAATCTTTGCGACAGCCACCCCAAGTACCCACCTGGCACCATCCCTTGATTGATTCAATTCTATGTAAACAATTGCAATTAGGGCCCGTAAAATCCGCGCGGAACAACGACACGACAATCCACAAGGTCAATGAAATGGGAGCACGTGAAATTTTAATTTTAATATACTACGGACGACGTTGTTATAAGGGAACATGTGTATTGCGATTTGCGTGTTGCATGTATGTCTGCCAAAATATTTGGCACTGACAAGCTGCCGATATATCTGACACACAAAAGCCTGGCCAAGAGCTCTTTGATATAGTTTGAACTTGAAATCTTTATTGTTGGGTTAGTATATTTAAACTGCAAGATGAGTTAATTTCATTGTACATATTTTATTTACATATCATCCTTGCAGTATTAGGGTGGAACAAAAGGACAAAGAGAAATTTAAATGAGAATAAAACCCTCTGTCCAAGTTGGTCCATATTTAAATGCAACCTTTAAGTACACAATATCTTATTCCTATTTTTGAGTCTTTACATGGTTTTAATAACTCAGGCCCTGGAACCACAGACACAATAGAAAATCTATTGTGTCTGGGACCGATCGGGCCGCTTGGGGCTCAATGGGTTATTAAATAGAAATGAATTATGTTAGGTGAGGTTTTGATAAATCTATAATAACAACTTTATAAAAACAGTTTTGAAAGGAGATTTTAAATTTGTGAGGTTGATAATAATGAAGTTAATAATGAAACTTGGATATTACACAATATTACATACCTGATGTTGGAAAAGTGAATTCCGTACTAGACAAATGTCTTTCCAAGTGCGAAGACCCCTCAGCTCACAACTAGGCGTCACCTCGACTGTGCAGTTAAAGTCAGCATCCAACGGCATCACAATGAATAGTTACACCACCTAAAACAACCACCTTCATGAGGACAAAAAATACATGTTATTACTTATTATAACTTATGTTTTTTTTTTTTTAATATTATGGAAACATTTTAAAATGGAGAAATCAAAAGACTCTTCAAAACATTTACAACATAATAGGGATTGCTCTTGACTTACAAAATTACTTGATACAAAAGATATTTGATTGTATTCAAATTCAAAATAAAAATATGTATGAAAAATCCTGTCTGACCCTTTTTAAAAAAAATATTGAAATTTTAAACTTCCTTGAAATAAAGAGTACATGCATTTAATATTAAAGAGAAAATTGATAATTACATAAAAAAGTACAATATTGTTTATATATTAGAAAAATAACTTGGACCCCTAAAATCCCCCTTTTGTTACATTAAAAAGTTTTTTTTATCCAAAATCACAATAAATCAGCTGACAGAGAAGAGTTGACAAAACAATGGGATACCAAAACAAGCACTATATTTGTCAATAGTTTAAAAGAAATGAGCACTACACATTGACACAAGTCTCATGAAAAATGACTCGTTGTTTCCTTCTATGCAAAATAAGCAGAAGACAAAGATGAATTATTATTGACATATTTATAACAATGCTAGTACATTAGAACATCTACAATACGCTTTTTCCTATAAATGCAATAAATGATGCAATTAAATAATAAAGTTAATCTAACAAAAGTTTTGTGATATGATTGAGCAATGTGCTATTATTGAGAAATAATATTTAAATGCTGCATAGTTATTTAAAGTAAAAAAGAAACATAAAAAAATGATAAATGTTTAAAGGAGAATGAACAAAAGTGGTCCAAATATCCACCACTAACGAGACCTATGTTGACTTATAGTCAACTAAATATAGAGTAACTTTCAGTTTAGCACAAAAAAAAATAAGCTGTCAGTAAAAAGTTACGACCATATGAAAAATATTAATATTTGTACCCACAACACCGTGTATTCGTCATTCGTCTGCTTGCTTTCTTTACATACTGTGCGAATTCTTATGTTTAATTAATTGCGACTTTGGCTATCGTTTACTGGACTTTTTCTGATTCTTTACTTGCGACCTAGGCTATATCACTTCGGACTTTCTGTTTTTGCTGATTGTTTTTTTGTGATAATGCAAGTGGAAAGAAGAAACTGTGTTTGTTGCAATCATTCATTGTTACGAAGAAGGAATTATCAGTTAATTGAACAGTTTCTGGATAACTACCCGGGAACCGCTGAGCATATTCAAGAACTTTTGGCTGAACTTCCAGCTGCGAATCTAGACAATATTATTGTTGATGATGGTTGAGATATTATATAATGTTAATTTTTAATCATGTGTTTTAATTAGACACGAATAAAACTATTGTGTAGCATTCTTGCGTTTTATTTCTTCCGGGCCTTTGAACAAAGTCTATTTCAGCGAGAACCTAACATGGGACACCAAGCGTTATGACACGACATGTGTAGATTAGTTCAAAATGTCCAATGGACAGAATGATTTTTACGATATTTTTCGCATAAAAAAGTAAAAAAAATATGACTTTTTACTCAGTCATAACTTTTTACCGACAGCATATTTTTGATTGCGGTCTGGTTATAATGAATCAGTATTTAGTAGACTATTTTATTACATAGGTCTCGTTAGTGGTGGACATTTGGACCAAGCTCCATACATTTTTGGTCATTCTCCTTTCTCATTAAAAAGACAATATTCCAATCAAATAATAAATATTAAACAAGGAAAAACTATCTACAGCTATAGAATTATAATTATCTGTTTCCTGTCAAATAGGACTTGTTTTTACAACTATTTTAGGTTAAATCAAAATACAACAATAAAAACTAAATCAATAAAATATAACTAGCAATATGAGTCACTAGGAATCATAGGTAGTTGTTATGGTAGATTTCAATAACATTCTTATACAAATAATATAACAGAATACATAGATTATAATAGAATTTAAGACAGCCTACCCTTAATATTGTGATTGTCCAATTAGCCAAAAACAAAGAAATTTCTCCATTATATTCACCTACTCAAATGATGACTTCTAATTTAAATTAACATTTAAAACAAAGGCTTTATGTAATGAGTACACATGAGTCAACCTGAAACTATAAATAAGTCCAAATAAACTTTGTTGGTTTTTAACATACAAGTTATAAACTTTTAGTATGATATTGCACTAAAGAGGAAGTCTAGAATCATAAAGATTAAATTCTTGGAAGAATTCATAATTGGTTCACTCAATTCATCAATTACCCACTATCATGTGCACTATTCAACGAGCAAGATTTCTACGATAGCATGCACCAAAGTACCATATATCCATGCAATAATATACTAAGCATGAATGCTTTTCAGAAGGTGGTGTCATGATCATAATGCGTGCAAATCTACCAATCAACATAAAAGCACTGTCATATCTGAAAATTAGCTTCAAAGTCCAGTTACCACAAGTATAAGGTGCATGCCAACTATTGCAATGTTTATTTATTCCCCAGAAGCTGCGCTAAACGTTAGGATATCAAAAATATTGAAGAATATCGTTAATTGGCATTCACGAAGAAAATGGCGTCACATCACACAAGTCACGGAACAAGGTACAATTTCGTCATATAGAAACACATGTCACAATCACAGCAAAACACCACATAAAAAATTATCATGCGAGGTTAGTCAATTTTCTTGATAAATTACTCACTTTGAATATGAATTCCAAAGAAAATCATCCAAAAACTTTTAAGACTGATGACAAGGCACTCCACTCACCGTTTGCAAAACCCAGACTACAAATCACGTGACCAAGACTATTAGTATTGCCAGCTGTTATCTAGTGTAGTCGAATAAATCGGTAATCGATAAATAACTATTTTTTATAAATTATTGTTTGTTATTTGTTTCCCCTTTCATGCAATAATTTTCAAATATTATAATCGAGAACTTAAATTTTCGTTGTTCTTTATACTTTTTCCGCCCTTTTTGCTGCGATTCTATTAATATTTCCATTCCATTTTTAAAACCTTTTTGTTTTTAGTCAATGTTTATTTTTAACATGCCTACCTAACTAGTTCTGTGCCCATGGCTTCGCCCATGTAGTTTAAGAAATTTTTCATGGGAATGAGGTTTTTCACCACGGAAAAATAGCACCCTCTAGCCGGACACAAAAATTATACTATGATATCCCTCCGTTCGGATGTGAAATAGTGAAAAGACAAGCAAACACACTATCGTATTTATAACATTCTAGTAAGTATTATGAATAGTATTAGTGGATTATTTACTCGTAATTATTAATTTATTTTGTTTTGTTATAAGGTTAAGTGTTTGTGAGGGAGGCGAATTACATTTATTTCTGTTCCGTATTTACTTAAACCCAATAAAACTGAGGCGAATCCATTATACTTATGCATTTGGTCTCTTCATAGGAAAACATTTCTTCTGATATCGGAACTAAGGCATTGTTAATGAAGTGGTCTTAGCATTAACTCTCTCATTATTTAATAAATATTGGTCAAATTTGCATGAAACTTTACAGAAATATCACTTATCTTATACAATAGAATAACACATGAGTTAGAAATACTTTTTGCCTACATACCTACATTTTGCACGCATTACTCCCCAGTGTAACCGCGTGGCTCAGCAAGTCATACATAGTAAAGATAATATTCAAGGTTTTGGTATATGATTAAAAAAAAAGCGTGTGTGCCGAGCACACGTGCCAGAAGTTAAACTTATTTGGCATTATTCAAAGATACAAAAATCGCCACCTTTCGGCATGACGTAACCTTTACGCGACCTTGAAATTTTAAAAATTAACGTTATCCCATGTATATATATTTGGTTGTTGATTCTCATGTGACTATTTGCGCCAATGTGAACACGTCCCTAAGACACGTCCCTACAACATAGCTGACGCTTGGCTGAAGCAACCGGCGCGAGTGAATCGTGTCCCGTGCGGGAATCCCCTCAGTTTTATCACTAAGCAGCGAAGAATAATAATATAATACCTACTACAGATATACTTTCAATCTATAGAAATTAATTACCGTATGTTTTCATTCGGTCGATCAAAAGTTATTGATGTAATTATGTTAACCAGCGTTATGAAATGCCCAAATCAAAATTATGACATTTCAGTGAGCTATAATTACTGTCAAATGTTATCTAAGCCTTTGAATTCTAAATATATTATGTACTAGCTTTCCACCCGCAGCTTCGCCCGCGCAGTCAAAGACAATAGACAATAGACAATAGACAAACATTTATTCACAAAAATAACACATTATTACAACTGACAATCACAATACTTAACATAGAAAAATTACAAATAAAAAAACACAAAACACATATGACAATTTAATACATAATAAATAAATAAGTAAATAGGTTGCTAATAAGTGTTATGGCTGTGAAAGGGTCCTGGCTCAGCATATGTCATGAGTCGGCTGACTCATGACGCTGTTTATTCTGCCAGAACCCAGAAGGCAGATGGAACCAAAAAAAGGAAAAAAAAAGAAAAAACTTAAACCAGAAATAAATAAAAAATAATGTAATAGGCAGTATAAATAGATATAATATAATATTATTTAATGTGGTATTATTTACAAAGATTTAAATGCAAGGATGAAAGAAAGTTGGTATATACCTACATACACACACATACATTTTAAAAGTCACAAGAAGATCAGGACAGAAGAGTAATTAAAAAATAATGTTTATACAAGTGCAATATGGAATGAATAATAAGAGGGATAAAAAGATAGATACAGTGCGGCTTACGGGGAAAGAAGCTGAAGCGACATGAGATACTTTTTGTATGCACGTCGGAAGCTAAATTTAGTCTGCAGACATTTAATAGGAGGTGGTATATTGTTCCAGCATTTGGTAGCAGCGTATCTGAAACTCCCACGAAATGCTGCAGTTTTGTGTGACGGCACTGACAACTCCTTGTTTACACCCCTGACCTCATTTCTGCTTGTTTGACTTCGCCACAACAATTTAGCATAAAGGTATTCGGGCGTTTTAGTTTTTACAATGTCGAACATCATACAAGCCAAGAAAAGATTTTGACGGTTCTTAATTCTCAGGTGGTTAAGAGAATTGATGAAAGGAGTTACGTGGCTACGATGAGGTATATTTAAGCAGAAACGAGTGCAGGCATTCTGCAACCTTTGAATGAGTCGCTGAGATCGTTCCAAGAGGCAAGGACCATAAACGGCGACACAATAATTCAGCTTCGATAAAATGACAGCCTCACAGAGTCGGACACGCAGATCGACACTGAGGAACTCGCGAATTTTGTAAATCGTCTTAAGCCGGAAAAAACAATTACTCACTATTTCTGTGACATGTCTCTCGAAGTTAAGGCCTCCGTCGAAAACGACTCCCAAATTACGTGCAACAGCGACCTGCTCAAGTGGACACGAATCGATTGAGAGGGAAGGACTGTGCATAGATACGTAAGAGATCTGTTTTTTGGTACCAGTTATTAGAAATTTTGATTTGCATGGATTAAGGCACAGAGAATTCCGCATAGACCATTCCGAGATTCGTTGAAGGTCATCATTAATGTTCTGTAGGCAGTCATGAACACAAGAACGGTTTATAGGGAGATATAATTGCAAGTCATCGGCATATAGGTGGTAATTACACTTCTTTAAACAGTTTGTTATGTCCGCTGAGTACAAGATGAATAGCAAAGGCCCTAAAATGGATCCCTGCGGAACTCCTCTTGTGACAGGATACAACGCTGATGAAACATGAGATCCATCGGACTTAGTGATAACTACTTGTTGGTAGCGGTTACAAATATAAGAATTGAACCAGGATACACAGTTCTCATCAAATCCATAGAAAACAAATTTAGATAGAAGAAGAGAAAAGTTGATGGAGTCGAATGCTCTGGAAAAATCGAGCAGGGCAATAATTGAGGCATGGCCAGAATCACGAGCATTTAAAAGATTGTCCACGACATCCAGAAGAGCGGTGCTGGTACTACGGCGCTTTCGAAAGCCAGATTGATAGGCAGGAAAGATGTTATAAGATTCACAGTACTTACTCACTTGAGCATGGACAACCTTTTCAAGAATTTTGGACATAAATGGGAGGATGCTGATTGGACGAAGATCTTTTACCGTCGATGGATTATTCGTTTTAGGAATAGGACGAATTAGAGCTGTTTTCCACTGAGAGGGGAAAACTGAAGAGGTAAGCGATCTATTTATTATAGCTGTTATGGCACTAAGTGAATATGGGAGCGTAAGGATTAACATATCTCTAGATATCCCATCTATTCCCTGAGCGTTAGATTTAATATCCAGGATGACTTTACCAACGTAATAATCGCTGACGGGGACAAAACTAAACTTATTTTCGCCAAAGCGATTACTGGTAAAGAACCTGAGGTCTCTCTCCTCTACTTGATTAGATCCCGGAACATTTAGAAAATGCTCATTAATACCATCAGCGTCGCATAAATGATCAGGGAGATACGAGCCGCATTTGAAATTCGGAAGTACCGTTCTTTTTAAATTTTTCCACAAAGCTTTAGAATTTTTAAGGTTTGAGTTGATATTTTTGTCAAAATAAGCCTTTTTTTCTGAGTATAAAGTTACATTTGCTAGCCTTTTTAAAGATTTGTAATCCTCAAATCTGTTTTTGTCCTTAGTTTTTCGGTATCGAGTGTGGGCATTGTCGCGCAAAGAAAAACCCGCATAGTTCCCGTTCCCGTGGGATTTTCGGGATAAAACCTATCCTATTTCCCGGGATAAAAAGTAGCCTATGTCCTTTCTCGGGTATCAAAATATCTCTATACCAAATTTCATGCAAATTGGTTCAGTAGTTAAGGCGTGATTAAGTAACAGACAGACAGACAGAGTTACTTTCGCATTTATAATATTAAGTATGGATTTAGAGATTTTTTTTCGTAAATATCGGATTTTATTACATACATCTCTTGAAAATAGTGTCAAATCTGACATACGTAAGATGACTGTTGTGATGTTGCAAGATGCAGTAATGTCAAACGTCAAATTCAAAAATAGTTGGAAGTAACCTAGAAAAGTAGGTACTCAGCACAGTATTTTTGCTTTTAAAACACGAATTAAACATTCATAAATTGAATTTAAGTGTATGTGAAAATATTTTAATTATTCTCAGTTAGAACATAAGTTTCCAATATGCCCACTATATCCGTTAAACGAGATTCTTTATTTGCTGCACTCGGTAGATCATACAGTAAGTTTAGTTAATTTAATGTGAATAACATGTAAATCAATAGCCACTAATATAAAAATAATCGAATCATTTTTCAGCGGATGACGAATTTCAAGAATTATGTTTTGAATTCGGCTTGGAACTCGATGAAGTGGTAAGTGGTTACAATTTATTACTTCTAAGTTATTCTTATTATACTATACTTTCATCAGAATATAATGCACAACGTTATATTTATTTTCACATAATCTTGATCATCAGCATCTTCACAATCTTATTTGAATACAATTTTTTATAATAAATTTTCAGACCACTGAAAAACAAATGTTGATGAAAGAGCAAGGAGACCAGGCTGGGGCCGGAGTATCGGAAGATGTTTTGTATCGGATAGACATTCCAGCAAATAGATATGATTTATTGTGTCTGGAAGGTTTAGTTAACGGACTACTTGTGTTCCAGGGAAAGTAAGCTATACTTAATATTATTAAAATCCCTATTTTTACTACCTTGATTTGATAACCTAATTTAAACTAATAATATAAGGCTGAAGCGTGTGTTTGTTTGGTTGAATGCACTAATCTTAGGAACTACAGGTCTGATGTGAAAAATTCCTTCAGTGTTAGACAGCCAGTTTGTCGAGTAATCAGTAAGCTATAGCCTATATATCGTCACACTTAAACCAATAGAAAATCAATGCAGGTAAAACCACAAGGCATAGATACTTATAGAAATAAAATATTTTAAATGTTCTAGAAAGGCACCACCACAATATCAAATTAAGAAATATGAAGATTGTTACTCGCTACACCTTACACCCGCCACTGCACAGATAAGGCCATATGCTGTTGCCGCTGTGCTTAAAGGAATCACCTTCAATAAGGAAAGTTATGATAGTTTCATTGAGTTACAGGTATGTAAAAAAAAATCTTTTAAAAACTTATTTCTGAACTCTGAATACTTTAATTCATCATTAACTTTTCTAAAATGTACATTGACTACAAATTGTGTTATATTTTCTTTAATTAATCATAGAAAAACATTCATTTCATTATTATTTGTGATGAAAAGTGGCTGTACTTTATTCATTGATGTAAGAAAATCAGAAAGTGAGGTCCAATATATTGTGTATAATCTTTGCTTACTGCCATCTTTGATTTTTATAATTGCCATTATAATCATTATAAAATTCTTCAATAATGAACATTTAACATCTATAATAAATTTTATTTCATCAAAATACTTTAAACCATAACATTCATACTTACTACTTACCACATTCCAGGATAAATTGCATCAAAACATTTGTAGAAAGAGAACTCTAGTGGCAATCGGAACCCATGACTTAGATACAATAAAAGGCCCATTTGTGTATGATGCATTGCCTCCAAATGAAATTAAATTCAAAGCACTCAACCAGCAGAAGGAAATGACAGCTAATGAGCTGATGGAATTGTACTCTGTAAGTATAATTTTCATTTGATAAACTTTATTAAGTTTGGTTTAGTATCTTAGTGCTGAATCCCTTATAAAAACAGTTTTATATCTGTAAGTTGTCTTTATCTCAGGTTATGCTTCCAATATGAAAATTTTTTCTTTAGTGTTTCTAAAGCAAATAGTTTATTGCAAAAAAAATCTGTATTTGAAAAAATAGCATTTGAATTAACATAATGAGAACAAAAATAACTATTAAAATTTAACCAAAAAAAAATATAATGAAGAATAAAAAATTATAAGAAAAAAAAATTATGTAAGAAAATGACCTATCATATCCATCCCGTGATACATATTTTCAAAATTGTGTAAAGACAGGGATGACCCATCAATTGCTATTTACATAATTGTGTAAATTTAGAACATAACTAAATTTATGCTGACCATTACAAGAACTCTATTTTTTGTGAATTTCGCTCTAAAACAATTTCAAAAACTCATATTTCTTAATTTCAGAGTCATGCTCAGCTAAAACAATACCTAGGTATCATCAGAGACAGCCCTGTGTATCCTGTAATTAAAGACAAGAATGGTGTTGTCCTCTCTATGCCTCCTATCATCAATGGAGATCACTCAAAAATAACTTTAAACACAAAAAATGTGTTCATTGAATGTACTGCTACAGATCTCACTAAGGTATTTTTTTGATAAATAATAATAATCTAATTAATTATTATAGGTGAAAGTTGATAAAAAATTAATGATATTCACCAGTTTTTGTTAATACCCTATTGTGGTTTTTCGTGTGGGAACTTATAGAGTTGGATTCAATCCCTATAAGAAAAAAATTGTGGTGTGTAAAGGTTTTTTCAGTTTTTGTTTAATGCACAAAATTTAAAACACACAATTTGGCAAAATTTAAAGTAATGTTTGATTAAATTACATTCATTAATTAAATGTAACTTTTTTACAAATACATTAGGCACATAAATTTTCATGATTTATACATATAAGCATAGTCCAGTGGTTCCATATTGTACATATACTGTTTGAAGAAGTAATTCAACAACACAATAGTTTCTCAAATCCCATCATCTATCACACTATCAAGACAGTAATCTATGTTTAAATTTTCAGGCAATAGTTGTACTAGATACAATTGTGTGTATGTTCTCCGA
>CAJQZM010036423.1:0-14092 GCA_907164665.1 Colias nastes
GGAGTGCATAAAAAAAATTTGGGTAAACATTGCAATTTATAGTTTAAGAAACAATATCCCACATCGATCGTATTAATTCATTCACTATAACTCTAATCCGAGCTTTTACGGTTTTGTATGCTCCAGGCACTGCACTAATATAGGTAGAATGCATTTGGCAATATCGTGTAGAATACCAAACTTTGAAAGTTTTTAATTTCAGTTGCGCCCTTCTTCTTACAAATTATATGACATACCTACCTAAGCTACCTTCTAAACAACTTAATTTAAACCAAATTATGTACTATGATATTATAATAAATACTTAAGTAATGCCAAAACTCCGAACTTCAAACTACACTGCCAAATAAATTAGGACACGTAGACCATCCAGAAAAGCTGTCCACCTAATGATGTGATTGACACTGCACAAATACGCCAATTGACAAAATAACAATAATTACTTTATTCAAAAAAATAACAATATAAAATCGTATTAAAAAATTGTTAAAAGCTTGTAGCTATTAGCTTTTAATATTTAAAAAATTCTAAATATAGAAATAACCTGTCAAATAAAATAATTTAACAATAAAATACTTACCTATAAAAAAGTCTCAAAATAACAGAGTGAAGGACGCGCCAAAGACCTTAGATTTTTGAACTTTGATATATTTTGTAAATATCGTCTAGTCGAAAACCTTTTATTTTTATGAATGGCAAAACTAGTTTTGATAAACTTCGACGAAAAAAATGTCTCAAACGGCAATAGTTTATAGTTAAACATATTCAAAACACGAAATCTCGTATTTTATTATTTGACCTGACCTATTTATAATATGCTAAATCGAATTTTAATAGGTTTTTTTATATTAAGTAGAAATAAAACCTTTCAATATCTCTAGTTTTCGTTCTAAATTCCGTTCAACTGAGATCTTTTCTTTGGAATTTAGATGCAGGCCAACGAAATAGAACTATTAGTTACTAGCTTTCCGCCCGCGTATTCATCAATAAGCCGCATAGTTCCCGTTGCCGTTTTATTTCCAGGATAAAACCTATCCTTTGTCATTTGTCAGGTCTTAAGTTATATTTGTACAAAATTTCATCCAAATCGATTCAGTGGTAGAGGCGTGAAGAAGACACACACAGACAGAGCCACTTTCTCCCAAAATATTAGTTTGGACATTTTGACATTTTGCGTTTTATTACAGCAATCATGAACACAGGCTGGCTAGTATGGGAGTGCATCGTGTTTGGCATATTCGTGTTCGCTTCGTCGTTCGCGCCGCTATGGAAACGCAAGAAGGACGCGAAGGCGGGCGGGAACGCGAAGCGAGCGTACATCTTCGCGGGGGGAGGGGTGTCCGTGCTGGCTATGGTTTTATCTGTGGCTAGAGGCACGCTGGGAGTCAGATTGTTTTTGGGTAAGTGGTATTACATAATATTTAGTTTTATAGCATTCAAATCCTACTAATAGGTATTATAAATGCGAAAGTTTGTATGTAGGTATGTTTGTTACTCGTTCACTCAAACCTGATTTTCATAAAATTTGGCATGCCTACACAATATATTACGCATAGAGGGTAACTTGGATCAACACATAGCTATAGGCTATATATTATAAAGCTAAGAAAAAGCCAATAGGAGTGGGGCAATGCAGGTAAAACCGCGGGCACAGCTAGTGTTTTATAAATGACAAATATATAAAAAATGGGGTGTCCCTAAGACAACGTACAATAAAAAGAAACACATTAAATCGAAAGAGTAGAATAAATTCCATTGCTCTGGCGGGATCATGGGTGGCCGAGAGATCAGGCGTCGCTCCGGCAAGGCGAAAGACGCGGGTTCGAATCCGCCTTTTTTTGGGTCTTACATATTATTGCATAATATTTTATTGTATTCGTTCTCGTTTATAGCTTTGTTGTGTGAGAAAAACTACAAACATAATAGATGTAATGTGGTAATGAATGACTTTATTATCTTAATAATTTGTTTACACTTTATATTAGTACTAGCTGACCCGACAGACGTGTTCTCCTGCCTTCTAATTAATAATTAAATAGCGCCATATTGCAAACTTACTTACGTTAGATCAAAATGCTCACGGGGTGCAAATCAAATTAAAAATCGGTTCAGCAGTTTTGGAGTCCATCGCGGACAAACAACGTGACGCGTACTTTTTATGTAGGTACATATAAAGATTTGAGTAATTATCATTCAACTAATGCAAAAATGAGGATATTCAAGTCAAAATTAATCTCGTTAAAAGATAATATTATTAAGTATAAAATAAAAATAATAAAGTAAAATAATATTTATTTGCTTATAATAAGGCTTTATTAAAAAATGAGTAATTACGGAGCAAAGAATAAATCGTCCATATTATCCTCAAAATGAAGATATATCTATACTTATATTATAAAGCTGAATAGTTTGTTTGTTTGTTTCAACGCGCTAATCTCAGGAACTACTGGTCCGATTTGAAAAATTCTTTCGGTGTTAGATAGCCCATTTATCGAGGAAGGATATAGGCTATAATATTATATCATCAGTCATCACGCTAAGATCAAAAGGAGCGGAGCATTGCGGGTAAAACAGCGTGGCACAGCTAGTTGTATATCTCTACCTCTCAGGTAGTGCAGGAAAATATATACAAAAATGGAGTCCATATAATTAATGTTTGCAATCAATATAGCAATTTCATACTAAATTACCCACATCTCAAGTAATTTGATTATCAGTAAATGGGTAGGTATAACAGAGTTTTATTCGTGTGGGTTTTACCGATTCCCTGGCTCTTGGTAATTTATTAGTAATCTATACTTCTATACTAATATTATAAAGAGGAAAGGTTTGTAATTATGTATGTATGTATGTATGGTTTTCACGCATAAACTACTGGACCGATTTCAAAAATTCTTTCACCATTAGAAAGCTGCATCTTCACTGAGCAATAGGCTATATTGCATTTTCAAAAAAATTAGAGATCCTTACCAAAAATGCAATAATGTAACCCAAGGTGTAAAAAAAAAATTATGTCATCGCGTGCGCTGCGGAATCTATTCCTTGAAGTACGAGGATGGTTCTTATGAAAAAAAACGTAAACATGTAGGTACCACGGGCGAAGCCGGGGCGGACCGCTAGTTATATAGAAATACGTAATAATATTAACATGATTTATTGTTTATAAATATTATGTATAGTGCAGGTGGTTTATTAAGATTTTTATCATAAGTAGTTGATGCGTAGTTTTGGAGTAAATATAGTTTATAACATGAAATATGTTAGTATTTTCTTATACTTATTTCATTTGTACGAATGTATACTTTTAGCAATAAAAATAAATATAAACCAATGTGTTTATTATCTACCTAAAACTACCTAAAAAAATTAAAAGCTAAATGAAAAACTTCTGTTTGAATTATTCAAGTTTAATAGGTAATATATTATACACACCGGCACAATTAGCGGAATAGAAAAAAAAGTGGGACTATGAGATAATAACGCATATATTTGACGAAAATGTAATTAGACACAAAATAACAAATTGATTAACATCTTTTAACAACGACTTTGAAAAATCTTCGTTATTTTTTATTGAAAAATAAAGAAATTTGAAATAGATAAGTGAAATTTTTAGATGATTATGAACAATCACAAAAAATAAAAAAAAGTAAGCATTAAATGATTTAACAATAAAATTAAAGCAAAATTAATAACGAGTGTTTTCCCCTCTTGCTCTGATTACGGTTTCCATTCGTCTGGGCATGCTACAGATTATGTTATCGATGATTTCTTGAGGCAACCGCTCCCACTCCTCAAGTAATGCGTTTCCAAGTTCATTCAGATTGTTGGGGGGTGGCATTCTGGATTTAACCCTTCTTTTAGCAAGTCCCAGACATGCTCTATCGGATTCATATCGGGGGAATTTGCTGGCCACTGCATCACCGGTATACCTACGTGGCTCAGATATGCCTGTACCGATTGTGCACTATGAGCACGAGCATTATCTTGCATTAACTTTTTGTGTGATATACCTATTGATAAAACATTTGACTTAATAATTAATGATGGTATATAGTTACTGTATTCACTTTTTATGTTATTGATTTAAATGTTGTGTGCAGTTTTAATTGGGTTGTAATCTTAATATTGTTTAATTTAGTAAGTTGATGTAAATGTTTTTGGATTATATCCTGTAACTGTGCCTTATACAGGGTGTCACACTATTGGTATACTAAGCGCGAAGGGACTTACAGGTTTGCATACACTGATCATGAAAAAATACTTAAACAACAAAATTACGTCAAAAATCCATGTTTTCTTCTCTGGCTTCGCGCAGCCGGCATATACCGCTTCTCTAATGTGAGCATTTTGTCTATGAAAACATAATCTTAAACGATAGCCCACGTGCTGGTGGCAAAGCTGGGCGGGTTGCTTGTTATGGGTGTACACATAGAGTTTTAAGATTTCATCTATTTGAAAAAAAATGCGTCTGGAATTTTTTAAGTATTTTTTACGTACTCAGCGTATGCAAAACTATAACCTCCTTTGAGCTTAGTATACCAACAGTGGGACACCCTGTATAAATAAATAAATAAATAAATAAATATATTAGAATAAAGTCGTCAGTCGTCACCAATAAATGGGGCAAATGGTACAACACGTTCTTCTAAAATGTCTCTGATGTATCGATCTGCTGTCATGGTCCCTCCTGTGACTATCACTAACTCCGTGCGAGCTCCCAAACATATCCCTCCCCAAACCATAATCAAGCCGCCACCATAAGCCACTGTGTGTTCAAAATTAGACTGTATGTGGCGTTCTCCTTTGCGTCTCCATATTCGCTGTCTCCCATCGATCTGTTTTAAAAGAACTCTGCACTCATCAGTAAAGAGAACCTGCTGCCATTCGTTCAAATCCCAATGATGATGTTCTCGCGCATAGCTTAATCGGTTTACGCGGTGACGTCTCTCAAGTTTTGGGCCTTTGGCAGGTATATACGACCCTAAACCAACTTCTTCAAATCTCCTGCGAACTGTACGCTCACTTACTCGTACTCCTCGAACGTCTTCCAGTTCATTTCGAGCTTGTACAGCCGTTAATCGAGTATTCCTACGAACTCCAAGTTGTAAAAAACTGTCATCTCGCCTCGATGTACATCTTTTTCTACCTTGACCCCTCCTCCTCACAAGAGAACTAGACGATCTGTACCGCTGGATGCTGCGATGAATCGTTGATACTGGTCGACGAAGCCTTGAGGCAATCGATCTGTAGGTATGGCCATTTCTTCTCATTTCATCAGCCCTAATGATTTCCAGTGATGTTAAGTCAGGCATAATAAAGAGCTTTTAATAAACAAAATTGCCTATAGAATAACAAATTTATAAAAAACCATTAAGTGCAATTTTTCAAAAAAATTACAATTACGTAGTTATTACTCGAATAAGTTGACAAAACGTATTGTTCGGGAAAATAAAACAAATGAATGAAAAAAGTGTATGTCATCTAATTTTCTATTTTCAAATTTGACAATAAATTAAAAAAATATCATAACTGGCCAGTTCCTCAAGTAAAAGATTTTAAAATCCTGCTTTTTTTGTGTTCCGCTAATTGTGCCGGTATTATTCAATTAAAATTAATTATTAAATTTCTAAGTTCTAAGTTCTAAGTTCTAAGTTACACTTAGGTATTGTAAGACTTTTTTATGGTTGTCTAATATCCAACGTCATTTCAGTTAAAAGATAATATTTTTTTTCCTAACACACATAGGTATTCATTAAACAACTTCGTTGTATTTCCAAATTGCAAATTGCTAAAACAAAAACCCTGCGAGGTTAAATGGAAATGTAATCATTTGATAGACGAATTTAAAATTATTAGAAGATTCCTTTTAAATTGTTTTGAAAACTAAATAATATCTAGTAGTTTTTGCAAAGTTAAGCGAAGACCAATCAAGCTAATTCATTTTATGTGCCTTCTTACAACATTAACAATCAAATAATTAAAATATTTCCAGTAGGTATAATCAAGTTATCTTTCTAGCGATGTAATATTTTAGGCCTTATTATCTAAGTGCTAGAGTTTAAATTTCAATATCATATTATATTGGCGGTACACAAAAAAACGACGAAAAAACCAAACTAAAAAGATGTTACTGCATGAAACGTCAGTTTATATTTTTTTCTTATAAATCCAAATGTCACTAATGATCAAGTTCGTTATATTTAAAAAAAAAAAAAAAAACAAAGCCTCATGTGCGCTAAATTTAATGTTAGAGAAACTCGTTTCAACACAATTATAAATTAATGAATTCGACTGAGAATTAGTGTATTGTTAATTTATTAAATTATTGCTATGTTACAATCCGGATGTTGAATATCTTAAAATTTACAATGATGTGAAAATATGTAATTTAAGGTTTTAGTTTATGTAGGTATTTTGTTATTCTTGTGAAATATAACGGAATTAAATTTGTCATACATATTGGGTACTAGCTGTACCGCGCGGTTTAACCCGCATTGCTCCGCTCCTGTTGGTGTCAGCGAGATGATATATAGCCTATAACCTTCCTCGATAAATGGACTATCTAATACCGAAAGAATTTTTCAAATCGGACCAGTAGTTCCTGAGATTAGCGCGTTCAAACAAACAAACAAACTCTTCAGCTGTATAATATTAGTATAGATGTAATGTAAATTCCAGGCTTCCCCTCCGAGCTGGTGTACTTCGGTTCCGCAATGTGGGAGACGCTGTACGGCATGATCTTAGCCTTCCCCATTGTGTGCTGGGTCTTCATACCGGTGTACTTTAGACTGCAAACCAATTCTGTTTATGAGTATTTGGAGGTATGTTTTAATATTTAATATCCTACTAATATTATAAATGCGAAAATTTGTTTGTTATACACCTTCACGCAAAACTGCTGAAATGATTTTCATGAAATTTGGCACAAATATAATATAGGGTAACTTGGATTAACCTCCTGAGACCCAGGATTTTTTTTTCTTTCTTTTTTAATAAAAATTAGCTGTATCTGTTCTAATGTCATTATAGATATTCAAAAAAATGGAAAAAAAAATCTATCGTGGAAAACTTGGATTTTCTTTATGTCATTTATATATTACAAGGGGTCCCAGTTCCAAGTGTAATAAGTTTATGAAAATGAAGAAAAACTACATGTTTTTTTAGTTATTATATATTTTTAAACTTGAATCTAAATATTTATTATTCTATCCATTGTTCTGTGTCTATTTTTTGTACCTTGGTTCAAAGATAGGTATTTTTAAGGGTGAGAAACGACCAGTTCAAGTATTTTGCACCGGCGCGGCGGTGTATTTATATTGTCACGTCCACCCCTAGGTCTTATTTCTAATCCATCCTCTCGGTCAGCCTCCTCTAATGCTTGGTCCACGTCATGTGCGTCCCCGAGATGGTCTGCCAACAACTGAAGATGACATACATAGTGACGATTCTATTCTGACATGACTCATACTCATTGGACGAATGGAAGAAGAATCATTTTCTGGTATTTGGGCGGCTTCATCGGTATCATTTGGGGGATTATCTTCATCTCAAACATTTATTTATTCAATTAGACTTCTTCTAAAAGCACTTTTGAATCGTTATAACAGTATTAACATTTACCACCGATTCGGAAAGCAGTATCTATGGAGAAGAACCGGCAAGAAACTCCATAGGTCCATCATATAGGTCAATATTTGACTCATCCAGGTGTTGGTAGATCTCAGTATCTTATAATCCTTGAAAATTATAATAAAATCTGTAACATAAACTAAAGAATGTCATATAGGTAATACATGGGGTCCTTGTAACCAATACCAATTTGGCAAGAATTGAGACCAAATGTCTTACCAGTATGACATAAAAGAAAACATTCATATTTTTCACAAGTTTTAGATTTATCTTACAAAATAACTATTGTGGTTGCAGAAATAATATCTATTATAATTAGATATACAAAGATATACTGCAATATACTAATGGTTCCACTAGAAATGTAAGATTACTGACCACGTGTTTGCCGTCGCACAGCCACCGTCAACTTTGAAAGGAGAATACTTCAAATCACTGTCACTTATAAAACCAAAAACCGTTTATTATAGCGGATGACATACCACTCAAACTCAAACTCAAACTCAAACATTTATTTATTCAATTAGACTTCTTCGGGAAGCACTTTTGAAACGTCAATACATATTTTTTACATTTACCACCGATTCGGAAAGCAGTATCTATGGAGAAGAACCGGCAAGAAACTCCATAGTTGCTCTTTTAATTCATATCAGTATTACAATTTAATTTTACAAAATATGTAACTGTATATTATCATAATATGCCAGAGAACTGTCCTGTGGTTTTTACGCGACAACCCTCCATGGGTTTTTATCTTCCATATATTCCTTAATGCTGTAATAGGCTCTCTGAACTAATACGTTTTTTACATAATTTTTAAATTTAGCACTACTAAACTCTTTGATACTATGAGGAATTCTGTTGTAAAAAAGTATACCTTGGCCCATAAATGAGTTTTTAACTTTCGCTAACCGATAAAATGGCATTTCAATTTTATTTCTGTTCCTTGTGCCATAACAGTGTCTATCTCCTACTCTTGTGTGTAAGTCTGCGTTTTTGTGTACATATAAAATGTTATTAAATATATACTGTGATGGTACAGTGAGGATACCAGTATTCTTAAAGAGATCTCTTAGTGAGTCCCTAGCACGTAAATTATATATAGAGCGTATGGCTCTTTTCTGTAATATAAATATAGTTTCTATATCTGCAGCCCTGCCCCATAGCAGAATTCCATAGGACATAATGCTATGAAAGTAGCTAAAATAAACCAATCTAGCCGTGTCTTCATCGGTGAGATGCCTTATTCTTCGAACTGCATATGCAGCTGAACTAAGCTTAGCAGCGGTGGTGGCAACATGGGGCCCCCATTGTAGCTTCTCATCTAGTGTCAAACCAAGAAAAACAGTAGAATCCACAGGGTACAATACCTCCCCGTTTAAAATAATATCCCTTTTCACCTTTTTTACATTTGGAAGGATAAATTCTACACAATTTGTTTTTTTTGCATTTAATAATAAATTATTAGCATTGAACCAATTGGATATGCGTAAAAGAGCAGAGTTTACTTCGTCAACATTTGTGTCATGTCTATCCACATTAAATATTAATGAGGTATCATCTGCAAACAGTACTATTTCACACATATCCTGCAAATAATAAGGTAGGTCATTAATATACACTAAGAACAAAAACGGTCCTAAGATAGATCCCTGCGGAACACCTATGTTAATCGACGCACCGCGAGATTTCTCTCCATTAACAACAACGGTTTGTACCCTGTTCTGAAGATATGAAGCTATGAGGTCCTGAGCTAAACCTTTAATACCATAAAAATTTAGTTTCCGTAATAGAGTGCAATGTTCTACACAGTCAAAAGCCTTAGAAAGGTCGCAGAATATCCCTAAAGCATTCTTTGAATTTTCCCATGCTTTATATATATGTGACAAAAGAGCTATTCCCGCATCAGTGGTAGAGCGCCCCTTTGTGAAACCAAACTGTTTGGCGTGCAGTAAACCATTTGATACAAAATGACTACATAATTGGTTTAAAATTAATTTCTCGAAGACTTTGCTCAAAGTTGGTAAAATAGAAATTGGCCTATAGTTATTACAGTCTTCTTGGTCACCACTTTTAAATAAAGGAATAACTTTACTAAACTTTAATAAATCAGGGAATATACCACAGTCACAACATTGATTAAATATAAACGCTAAATGGTTGGCAATGTTTTCTATAATATTATTTACTAAATTTACAGACATTCCCCAGAGATCACATGTTTTTTTTAAGTTTAATGTTTTAAAAGTTTTTACAATTTCCTTTGCAGTCACATGTCGCAATTCAAATAATACATTACACTCAGCAACATGGTCCCTCAAGTAGGACTCAGCAAGCGCTGATGACGAATTTAATTTTTCGGTAATACTAGCAGGGACACTACTAAAAAAATCTTCAAAAGCAAGCGCAACATCAGCACTTTTGTCAATGACCCTACCAGCATTTACAAGTTTTATGGTACTATTTGATTGGCTTTTACCCATTTCACCATTAATAATTGCCCAAACCGTTTTAACTTTGTTATCAGAGTTGCGTATTTTATCTCTGACATACAAGCACTTGGCAGTGAAACAAACTTTTTTAAAAGTTTTTGAATAATTTCTAACATAACTAAGAAATGACAAGTCTTTGTTATATTGCTTCATGCCATATAACTCATATAAAACGTTCCTGCATCTGTGTATACCAGGTGTTGCCCATTGGCTAAATGGTAAATCCTTGGTAATACTTAATGATTTAACTTTAAAGATTTTTTCAAACTCATTATGAATTAAATTAAAAAGATTTGTAAACATTTCACAAGGATTATTATGGAAGGTTTGATCATTCAGGCCAGGCAATTTATTATTAACATTATCTCTAAATTTATGAATGCCTTTTTTAGTTATAGGCCTAACATTAATTCTTTTAAATGTAGGTATGTAATCCCATTCAAAAACTACTTTCTGGCCACAGTAATCCGAAGTCAGTGTATTGAGAATACTTTTTTCTAAACAGTTGCAATCACAGTAAACATTATCAATACAAGTTGCAGAACTAGGTGTAATTCGTGTGGGTTCATCAAAAAGTTTGTGTAAATTAAATGATTGAAATAAATTAACTATTCGTGTTGCCGTTTGTGTGTGTGAAAGTAAATCAATATTAAAATCTCCACATACTATAACCTTCTTTTCACTTCTGCTCAAACGCTTTAATATTTCTTCCATGACTGTCTCAAACATATTATAGTCACTGGAAGGAGGTCTATAAACGCAAAAAATAATGTAACGCTCAAGTTCAACACAGGACAGTTCAATGGTGCGTTCTACAGAAAGACTAACAATGTCAGTTCGTTCTTTGCTTTTTACACTTTTGTGTACTAAAATAAGAGAACCTCCATGAATAGCATGTTTCCTAAAGTATATACTTTTTAACTCATAATTATCAATATTTATTAACAACTGACATTGTTTAAGCCAATGTTCCGTTACACAAAAAACTTTAATACTATAATGATTTAAGAATAATTCTATTTCTAATAATTTGCTAGCCAAGCCTTGAATATTTTGATGTACAATGGAAAAAGGCTGCTTAGCTGTTGTCTTATATACTAGTTTAAATCTAGCTTAGGGCTAAATTTGTCAACACTTAACCTAGGTTGGTGTATATAATTACTACTACATAAAATTATAGTAGATCGATGGTCTGATACAGAACATGTACCAGACTGATTAATAATTTTATATGCTATTAACATAGCAAGTTCTCTCTTATATCTAAATGGCAGATACACTGTATTCCTTGTCAAACAAAAAGATTTTATACAGGAATTTATGTCAAAATATATAAATGCATCACTATGATGATTTGTTAAGTTATACAATTTCAAGTTAATATTATAGATAAACCTATATTGATTTTGTGTCAAACCAGGCAAATATGGTAGTGTACACAACATAAATTTACATTTTGTCTCGCCACTAATTTTTAACATTTTTTGAAATCCTATATCAATGTCATGTTTTTTTTAAATTAAAACTATCTCCGTATAATATAATAACAATATTATTTTCATTTAAACTCAAATTATCTAATGAATTCATGATATATGTAAATGAACTATTAGGAGTGCAAAAATTAGTTACTTTATGCCCTAAGTTGTTAAGCAAAGCGCCAAAACCCTGACCTATATTATCTGACAACACAATAATTTCCTGCATGGAAAGATGTTTTGTTTTACTAGATGAAATTGTTGCCGTTGGTTGAATACTATGTATGTCAGTGCAGTCAAAGGGCTTATGTGGCGACGGTTGCTCCTTGTCACGTATGGAACACTGACATGCATAGTTATTGGTCAGAGAAGACTACATCGATTTGAGGTATTATTCCCGCATATACGCAAAAGATGGCGTTGAAATATTTTTTTATTGTCTATGTAATATATATATGACCGCAGGCCTCAGGAGGTTAACACATATGATAGTTTCTATCCCAATAAATCTCACGGGATTTTCCTTTGACTTAGCGAGCAAAGCAGAGGGCGAAAGGCTAGTAGCTTATAATTTGATAAATTCGCTAGTATCGTTGTTGATTTGTTATTTAATTGGTGGACCTCAGTGTATTCTTATTAATAAATAATAGAGATAAAAATGATCCTTCTTTGGAAAAAGAAACAAGAACAAAGTCTACACTAAAGGTCACCACAATTCAATACATAATTCGTATCCTAAAATTATATTTTATATGGCGTACAAAAACTTGACTATATAAAAACTCGCATAAGAATACATCCAATTTAATTGTAATCTAGTCAGTTAAAAACACTAATAGATCTTCAATTTATAACTATACTAGCTGTGCCCCGCGGTTTTACGCGCGTTGCTCCGCTCCTGTTGCTATTAGCGTGATGATATAATATAGCCTATAGTCTTCCTTGATAAATGGGCTATCTAACACCGAAAGAATTTTTCAAATCGGACCAGTAGTTCCTGAGATTAGCGCGTTCAAACAAACAAACAAACTCTTCAGCTTTATAATATTAGTATAGACTAGGAGCCTGGGTCATTAAATGTTTGTAGTAATTTTGGTGGAAAATAAACGATTTATTATTATTTATCTAATTATTTACTATTTATTATTATTTATCTAATTATTTATCTAATTATTTACTTTCAGATGCGATTCGGTTCTAAATCAGTCCGGCGTATGGCGGCTGCTACATTCCTCCTACGTCAGATTCTGAACCTCGCTGTCACAGTATATACTCCTACAGTAGCCTTACATGCTATTCTGGGGTTACCTCATTGGGCATCTGCTGCTGCGCTCACAGTTGTGGCTGTGGTTTTCAACTTACTTGGCGGCTTGGCTGCTGCTATACGGTAAGTCATCTCTATAAAAAAAAAAAATGTAATTCCCATGGTCACAGCATCACGAAAAACGACTGGACCGGTTTCGATAATTCTTGATGTGTTCGTTATTGTCAGGAGAAGGATGTTATAAACGAAAATCTCAAAAAATTTTCGCCAATAAATAAAAAAAAAAGACGTGTGGCACTCGGGGACTGCCGCGGTAAAGCTATTGAATGCTTATGCCTTCAAGCCACACATCCGTACCCGTCGGAGTGGGGAGCGTGAGGTTTTTTCGTTACGGAATTTCTGGATTTGGTCCCCGCGCTCAAGGCCCGCGATAGAAGCTATGCAATAGCTTAAAAATAAAAAAACATAACGGCCATATAAACTTCACGGGTTTAACAATTTGCGCGAAGACAGGACAACGTCTGTCGGGTTAGTTAGTGCATTTATAAAAGCCTTGAAAGATGTTCCTTGAAAGTATTGGTCATATTGGTCACATTGGTCCACATCGACCAACGTCGATTGAAATTGATCAATCGATAGGAATGGTAATAACTGATTTTATTGACTGACTCAGGTAGTAACTGATTTTTTGTTAGGAAGGAAACAAAAAAAGAAGGAGGTTATAATTGAATAGGAATATGAAATGAAACAAAATATTCTTGTACAACTACTCATCCCTACTTCCTTACTAATATTATAAATGCGAAAGTAACTCTGTCTGTCTGTCTGTTACGCTTTCCCGCTTAAACCTCTCAACCGATTTTGATGAAATTTGTACAGACAATCTTTAGACCCTGAGAAAGAACATAGGCTATCCTTTTTAACCTTTTATCCTTTTATCTTTTTATCAAAACACCACGCGGGCGAAGCCGCGGGCGGAAGCTAGTATTTTAAATAAACTAAAGTTTGAAGTTTGCGATTGAATAATTAATGATGTGTAAATTGCAATCGCACCGACAAAAGTGCAATCGAAAAGAAATTGATTAAATTTTAATGATATTCTTGCCTTATCTTTTTCGACTAAAAATGTACAAATAATGATTAATGTTTATTTTCAGGGCTGATGTAATTCAAACACTGACAATGGTTTTAGTGAGCGGTGCGTTTATAATACAAGCTACGATCAA
>CAJQZM010036424.1:0-24286 GCA_907164665.1 Colias nastes
ATTTCGCTACGCAGTAGTTTCGCAGAGATTCGCTGCCGCACGCGAATTCGTAGGTGTACTAACGGCGTTATGAGATATTTTTCAATTTATTTTCAAATTATTTCCTTTGAATAAATTATTTATTCATGTCGCTTAGCAATTACAGACTTTAAGGTTGTCCATGATCATATATTATTATTCTTTTTTACATACATGTTTTGTTCAAACCTCATCCTCATTAATAAATGACCCCTAAATATTTTTTTGTACAGAATATCCAGTGAAGTCCATTTAATGGAATTTCTGGACATTTACGTAAAATCATTGTACTAAATTGGCTAACCAAAGCAGGAAACTTATTTTCATGAATTAAACTGAATGAATATTATATTTCACATATTTGAATAATATGGTGTTATTACGTGTAGTGTAACCTAGTGGAGATAATTTCATTGTCATGCCAAGCATATCTCCTTGTTTTGCCATTGTTTTGGCTGACGTTATTTTGTAAACATAAAAATTGTCTCGATTAGAAATTTTGTAAAGAATTGTATTAGTAATTGCATACTAATGAGACGGAATATTAAGTTTCTTATGGTGTTACAACAAACTTTTAATTCCCAGAGTGTCCCAGAGATACTTTACCCGAAAGATTATAAGAAATTCGTTTGCTTCATTGATTCGACAGTGGATATTACTTACAACGCCGCACCGTAAAATGATTTCTATTTTTTCACATTTTATAAACATATTATGATGAAGACATGTGGCGGATTTAAAAAGTGTCATTGAATGGTTGTAATTGTGTATGTCGTGGCCATATCGTAGATTTGCTCATTTCATGATATGATCGATCATTTCGTGAAATGGTCGCATTTCATGAAATGATCGAATGTCTATTGGCCACATCATGATGTGGTTTGAGCAGATCAATGATAAGAAATCGTTTCTCGATATGGCCAACTAAACGCGCGGTTTTTTCATGAAATTATCAAAATTATTTGATCATATCGTAAAATAGTTACATTAATTATTATTGGTAGAGGCGCTGCAAGCTCTGTGTTTATGTGATAAGATGGCGGCCGCTGTCGAAAATTTAATTATTCGCAGTTAAAAACTTCATAATTCGTTTAATAACAATATGAAGAAAGTCATTGCAAAGAATTTACGACGAAGAGGTTCGAGTACTATGGAAAATGTGGATATCTTATATACGTATTGAAGAAAAAATGCGTCTTAAATAAAAGGATTTAAGACGCATTTTTCCTTTTAGGATATACATATATTTATATATCCTACTATATTGTTATAATTGTTTGTTTTTTAAAAAGCGATCCGCTTCTGGCACTCGCCGGCCGCTGCCGCGGCCCGCTCGCTTTGCTCGCTCGGCTCGTGCGTTGTTTATCAAAGTCTAACCTTTTTTTTTTTTTTTTAACGTTGGGAAATGCTTTTACGCATCCCCCTCTACAGTTTTGCTGTATGAGGGGGTATGTGGGACTCGCAGGAAGCCATACCCACTAAAACCCAACGGTGGCCACCGTTCACCTTCGGCGACAGGGGTTAACAGCTAGGCCTTATACCCCCACCGCCTACGTGGTGAGTGCCGCAACTTGGCGACCCGACCAAGCCCATAAGTTGGCAATAGGTGACGGTATCAAAAATGATAACGCCACCATATTACCGGGCTATCCGCCATCTGTCACAGGGGGGGCCGGTTTACTTGCAGCGAGCATAACTGTAGTATGCTCGTCTCTACGTAAACCTCCCCCTGTGTTTGTTCTCATTTAATTTAAGGCTGACGTTCGACGTAGAGACGTCTGCGTCTGCCTGGTTTACGTCGGCGCAGAGGGTCAGCCGCTGGGTCATTTTCCCTAGCCCTCTCTGCGTCCTCCTTTGCCCTCATAATAGTATCGCAGAAGGCCACGACCATATTCCAATTCGTGTCGCCAGCGACCATTAATTTAACGAGGCCTTGCAGGGTCAACTCGTTTTGTGTTCCCAACAAACTCTCGAGAGGCCTTCTTTCGCTTGTCCATGCTGGACATTCCACCAAGGTGTGTAGGGCCGTGTCCAACTGGCTGCTGCAGTGGTGGCAGGCGGGGGCCGCTTCACGCCCTATCCTATGCAGGTAGCTGCCAAAGCATCCATGCCCCGACAGCACCTGCACAAGACGGTAGGTGAGTGACCCCCACCGTCTCTCTACCCATTCTCTCAGCACCGGGCTAATCGCGTTAAGAGTCCAGGCCCCCACGCAGGACACATCAAGTTCTTGTCGCCATTTTTGGAATACTTCATCGCGCGCTTCCCGCTTCCAGGCTTCGAGCGTTTCTGGGGGCAGCTCTGAATCCCTACTTCTTGCCTCCGCTCTGCGCCAGTAGACCTCCGCCAGGGCGGCCGCTTCGAGGTGCCAGGGTGCAGTTCCAGCTATAACGCACACCGCATCGTAAGAAACGGTGCGATACGCCCTTGCAACCCTTATAGCTATCACTCGCTGCGACCGCCTCAGCACGATAGTGTTACGTGTTAAAAGCTTATCAGCCCATATCGGGCACCCGTACAGCGCCTGAGAGCGCACAACGCCAGCAAAGAGCCGGCGACATGCCCCGCTTGGCCCCCCAATATTCGGCATGATACGGCAGAGAGCCGCTGCCGTGGTGCTGAGCTTTGTAGCCAGTGCCGAGAAGTGAGCTTGGAATGTCCATCGCGGATCGAGCACCAGACCGAGATATTTCAGTCTGGGCCCAATTCGGATGGGCACCCCACTCACCACTATCTCCTCCCCAGACGGTGGAGCCCTCCGATGTCCATGAAAGCATATGGCTTCTGATTTTTCAAGTGCTACTTTTAGCCCTAGACTTTTAATTTTGGCGACAACCTGTGCCACTCCAGCCGTAGCACGAAGTCGTGCTTCTCTAAAGTCACGCCCAGTAGACACGACTAGGGTATCATCGGCGTAACAGATGGCGTTTACACCTTGCGGCAGCACTCCTTGCAGCACGTGGTTGTATCCGATGTTCCACAACAGAGGCCCCAAAACAGAGCCCTGTGGAACACCGCATGCAACCCTGTGGCTACCCCAGCCATGTTTTTTCGGGAAGGTAATTTTACGTCCACCAAGGTAAGACAAGATGATTCCTCTGAGATACGGCGGTAGGCGATGTCGAGCGAGGCCGTTTAGAATTTTGTCCCAAGGCAAGGTATTAAACGCATTGGAAATATCCAAAGATACTGCCAGTGCAACCCCACCTTGGGAAACGCACCCTTCGCAGATGTCGCGCAAGCGGGCTATGGCGTCTACTGTAGACCGTCTCCGCCTAAAGCCATATTGCGCTTCCTCGAGGTCCGGTCCCGTTAGTGCCAGATGGTTTTGGATGCGGCTGGCAATTATACGCTCGAAGAGCTTGCCAGCTTCGTCTAACAGGACAATCGGCCTATAGGCTGATGGAGAGTCGGCCGGTTTGCCACTCTTTTTAAGCAGAACGAGGCGACCCACTTTCCATCGTTCTGGGAACCTCCCGTTCTTAAAACATTCCGTGAGTAGTTCGCAGAATCGTGGGGCCAGTCCATGTGAGAGGGCAAGTGACCATACTCTTCCATGCACGCCATCGGGGCCCGGGGCGGTAGTTTTCCTTTTCAGGCGACCCACCGCCGCCTCCAATTCGGTTAAGGACACGTCCGGAATAGGCCCCGTGCAGGTCGACTCCCCCTGATCAAAGCATCGATGCACGCAATCAGTTGTATTCCATCTAAATCTCTTACATCCGAGTCCACCCCATTCCACAAGCTGTAAACACATTACGAAACTCAATCCATTGTTCCTGCAATGCGCGCGTCCGTCCTCCTCGTGCTATGCGCTACCTCCGGTATGTGTTAAATATCTTTCATTTTTACCTACTGTATGAAAAAGAGGGTAATGTTACTGGCACTTACGTTGGAAAGGCTTTGTCATAGAAGAGAGAGATTGCGCATGAAAATTAAGACTATTTTTACTTGCTTTTTAAGCTTCCACCGCTTTTCTTGCCAAGAAAGCGAGCAAAACTAGGTATATCTGAACTTTTATCAACAAAAAATGTTAACTGAATAATTGATTGTATCAAATCAAATCAAATTATTTATTGCAATATTAGTTCCACATATTACCGCTAGAAGCGCTTGATTATTTGTTTGTTGTTGGCTAGTTGAGATCGGATTTATAATTTAGAATTTTAAACATTCACTCTATTAATTATTAATGTGATATTATTTATTTCGATGTTTCAATATTCAAATGGTGGTAAATGTTAAAAATATGTATTGACGTTTCAAAAGTGCTTATCGAAGAAGTCTAATTGAATAAATAAATGTTTGAGTTTGAGTTTCAACGTCTAAAATCCAGTTACAGCTTTTAAGGTTCCGTACCGAAAAGGTACAACGGGACCCTATTAGTTCGACTTCGCTGCCTGTCTTTCCCTACGTGTGTCTCCATTCATGCATCTCATTAACTGTGATAGACAGATATTTAAAACTTTCAGTGAAATACTAAAAATAACTAATAAACCATACAAAAATCTCGAAATGAAACATTTGTTTGATATTGATAACGCCATCACGTCTACACTTGAAATATTCACACATAATATCACTACAATATACTTTCTTTCTATAAATTACTTATTTATTTTCTTTTGCAGTATCCATCGCGCTTGTCAACAATTATATTCCGTATTTCACAGACAATTCCAGGAGTGAATATTATGGTAAAGTTAAAAACATTTTGTATACTGATGACGTCACTCAAGATGACCCGAAAATGAGAGTCATTGATGGAATGTTATATGATTATGTGGATATCGGTAAGATAATAATTAAATAAATTAAAATACATTATAATTTAAGGGTCACAAGAAATTACAATAGGAACGGAGTATTAATGACAAATATTCCAAAGGCTGGAAATAATTTTCCTTTCAAGAGCGGACGAAGTTACTTAGATCACCTAGCCAATTATATATAGATAAAATAATAATCTTCCTTATAATTCAATTATTTCAGCTTCCACACCACCAATATTCAAGGATTGTGTGCCGTTTGTATCGCAATATTATGACTGCTCTATCGGTAAGTAGCTCTGTTTTATTAAGATGTTTATTAAAATTAAATTCTACCCGAGTACACTAGTTTTAGAGAATACTGTTTCGAAAATGTATAGGTACGTATGTTTATTTCTTCCATGCTTTTGTGCATAATAAACTCTATAAAGATGTGTTTCACCTCTAATTTGAACGTATTTTCTTTGTAGAACAGTATCCTATTGTTGTATAATTACTAGTTTTTGCCTAAGACAATAGATAGACTGCATAAAATAAAATCAAGCGCACATTTGCTTTACCATCCACCAAAAAAAAACAATACACTTCAGCAATGACATCCATAAAATGCTCTACCATAAATAAACACATGAGTAATTACATCCCTTAAAACTGATAATTAAATTGCAGAGAACATATGCCTCGGCTGCACAGTCTGCCACTGCGACATGATGGGCAGGTGGAACTGCAGCCAGCTGCAGAAGTGTAGACCTGATCCCCAACTAGTGGTGGACCATCAAACCCTGATTATTGCTATGGAGAATCTATTGGAAGGTCCAGTTACACTATTATCCATAATTTCAAGCTAATAACCAATGTATTATGTAAATATTATACTGATTGATTGATTGATGAAGCAAACAAGTTTAATCAATCAAACCATTCATAATGATAAATCAGTCAATTAAAATTATATACTGCACCAAAATATATTTCCATAACCTATAATAATAATAGTTGAATAACTAGACTGTAACGATTATGATAGACCTCATATTATTTAACATATTATAACTTATGAATAAAAATTCTCTCACTGAAATTAATTTAAGTACTTAATTATTCATTATAATAAACTAAACTTCTGAAGTGATTTGCAAAATTTTTTCACAAACTTGTTGTTTTTGGCGCCAAATTGACAATAAATAAATTGTAAGGTTACTTGTAGTTTGTTTGTCACGAGTCACGAGTGTCTTTTCTGAGTAAATTATGAACCAATAAAATAAAAGCGAACAGAAAGTGGTTGCGGGATGAATATGGATGAAACAATGCTATATAAACTTTAATTTAATGAGTTTTAAATCAGAGGTCGCACCTTGGTTTCTTACAATACAATTTCAAATATAGGGAAAGATTTTCCTGACATCAAATAGATATGTGGTAATTATTATCGAGGTTTTAGTAGGTCATCGTATTATTTATTAATAAAAAGTATGTTGATGTCAGTGCATGATTGTGAATATTTAGTTGAGAGATCAAGTAATTGAACATGAAATACAGCTTCCTAAATACGTTAACCCTAATTTTCTCATTCTAAAAATTAATAATTCATTAATTTTAATATGTTTAAAAATTTCTAGAAGAGAAGGCATTAGTAAGAAGAAGAAAAAGATCTCCTGACTTCGAGGAAACTTTGAAAAATTACGAAGATATATCAAAATGGATGTATGGCATAAGTCCGTTTGATTTTGAGGATATTAACAATGAAACAGAACACGTTGAAATTGATAGTAAGTAAAATAGTAGGTTGCTTTATAATAAACTAGCTGCGCTTCGCGGTTTCACCCGCGTGGCTCCGCCCCTGTTGGTCTTAGCGTGATGATATATTATAGCCTTTAGCCTTCCTTGATAAATCGGCTATCTAACACCGAAAGAATTTTTCAAATCGGACCAACAAGCGCGTTCAAACAAACAAACAAACTCTTCAGCTTTATAATATTTGTATAGATTTTTGAGTTTCAGATAATATGATTTATTTATTTATTTATTTCATTTATACATCTTTGACTTACAGTACAAAACATACCAAAACGCACAAAGATAACAATTATTACAAAGTTTGACTTAAAAATAAGGTACAATTAGAGACAAACGATACAATATTAACATTAAATAGGTCAACTTCAGATTTAGCACGTAAAAATTTATTTAACAAATTGAGTGCATGATGGGTGGGTGCACTCCAAGCGGCTCGCGTCCGGAGCAGGCTCTCCGCGAACAGCGGACGCGAGCGCCACTGCACGGAGCAGCTCGGTGCCCACACACCACAGGCCCCCAGTGCCACGGGATTGTCAATTTTGTTATTTAACAGCAGATAATAATGAACCATAAGCGCATGATACATTAATTCTATTTTTATTTAGCAAAATTGAGTATATCACATATTCTTTTACACACCAAAAAATACACTATATCATTATATTATTTTTCAGAAACAACAAAGCGTACAAATACAATTGATTCTGAGATATTTAACTTTGAACAATTTTTAATAGACATTGGTTATGATTTTGAAACTGATAAAGAAGAAAGCAATGACACTGTAGATGAAAAAATAAATCAAACAACTATTGGTAGTATACAGAGACATGATTTAACTGATTATAAAGATTTTTTCAATATGCTTGAAAATGTAACCAAAACTACAGATGCCATTACAACAATACTTGATAATGCTTCTTGTGTCGTTGAACCTAATGAAAGTTCTTACAAAGCTGGTAAACCTATAATTTATTCATTTTTACTTAATAATATTAAAACTAAATCTTTTAAAACAATTTTATTTTAGATTTACCAATAAATGCCTATGAGTTATTATCTGATTATTTGAAGAAGCAAAATGAACTATTAACTCACATTATAATGCCTCATAATATAACAAAAAGAGATGTATTACATACGCATATTGGAAGAAATAATACAAATAACATTACAATTTTCATCAAAAATATAACTGAGAATAGTTTTTATCCTCTGGAAAATATAATTAAAGAAAAACAGGAAGAACTAAGCGAACTTATTAATATACGAGACAATCTGTTGGATTCAATCAATGCATACGTTGGTTTTGAAGTATCTAATTTAACCAATACTAACAAAATTCAAAACGCTGATCTTCGCTTTATCATCTTTAAAATAGATAAAACAGATGACGCAAATTTAAGTAACATTCTTAGAATTGATAACCGCAGTATTTTAGAAAAGTATCAAATAAAACTAAAAAAAGACATTGGAGAAGTTATAAGGGACATTGCTGTAATACAAAGGTTGCCAAAATCATCGAATATTGCCCATGAATTAAGATACCTCATTAGGGCATTGAGACACTATGTTAAAAATCTGCCTGGTAAAAATAACGAAAAAAGAAACAAAAATATAACAGACAATAACGTTAGACGACGTTTTAACAGCGATCAACCTCGAATAACTAATCCAATTTTATTATTAAGCAATATACTGGAGTTATTAGATAAAGGCACACCGCAGGGCAATATTCTCTCTATATTGTCGAAAAATGCAATGAAATTAATAAAGCGAATAATAAACCAATTATATACTGACGAGCTTGTTGGTATTCATTCAAAACTTAACGATGAAGAATACAATTTGGCTAATAATTTGAAAGAAATCGGTAGCAATTGGCAAAATAGAATAACTGATGTAAATAATTGTATTCCATCAGAAAGGCTTTATAAAATGAAATTATTTCATTTAGAATTATCAGGCGATATAGATACTCTCAAAGACGTTTTAATTTTACGTGGATTTGCTGAAAGACGACGAATGTCTTTGATAAAAGATGGTTACAGCGAAAAGAAAGTCATGGAGAATTTGATAAAAATACATAATGACATTAAAAGAATCAGCAAAATGGCCAACAAACCTTTTAAAAAGAATTCTCCAAGTCCAAATCGTAAAAAGAACAAACACGGATTTCTGCAAAAAGTAAAAAGGTTGTTGAAGAAATCTAAACAAGGGATTCGTGGAATGTTAAAGAAGAAGAAGGCCACACCAGACATGATCAAGAAAATTGCTAAGAAGCAGCTCGATGATATAACCAAGAAAAAGCTTTCAAAGTATGAAGAACCAATGTATAGATGGCAAGACAATTTAAACATTGTACCAAGAATCAAAAGGTCGTCAAATGGATTCCAAAATTTTATGAATCGTGTTAAAAATATAATACCAGGATACCTTCATAAGAAGGTCAAGCCAGCCGTAGATTCCAAGAGAAGACATAAAAATGGAACCAGAAATATATCACGTCGTGTGAAAAAGCATAGTAAGTACTTTTGTCTGTATAATTATAGAAAATATATATTAGTAGTAAAATGCGAGCTATAAAATTATAAGCAATAAGAATATTAAAGTTTTTGGTTAGCGATGTTGTTTGTGATATATTTTAAGCTCATTCCTTTGGCAATTATAGCTACGCATACCTGCCTTCTCAAAATGCCACCAATTTTTTTCTACTAAATTACAGTAATTCAGTGACTTAATCAAACAAGCTTTTGTTTGTCTCTGGTTAATATTTTTATTTATTTATATTAATGATTCACTGATTAACATTTTTATTGATATAATATTGCTTATAATATTGCATCTGTTATCAGGTCATAAGACGAGCAAAATGCCCGAGAAAGAGCCAAGTACGACAACCGTGAAAACAAGACAGAAGAACCAAATAAAAAATCACTAAGTGTGAAGCATTTCAATTTAATTTCAATAAAGTACAATTTTCTTCGTTTTCCTTGTATATATTTTTTTTTTCAAATACATCATGGACTAAGTTTTAGACACTTACTGCCTTTTACTTTGTAATCTAAAACTTATTGTTTGTTCAATCAGTAAAAAAGTATGGTACAGAAAAGAGGTGATGTTGAATTATTCTAGAGAATCCGTAAAGTCGCGTTAGTTGCATCATTTAAAGTTCAAGAACAGCTGAATGGGTTTTAATTATTTTCAATTCCTTAGAAATAATAGAATAACTTTAAAACCATTTGGAAAACTACAAAAAAACAGCGACTCACGGACTGGCACCTAGTACAAATAAAATGCAAAAATGTAATCTACAAAAGTACATTGATATTTTTATAGTTCACTATCTATATAGAAGTAGACGAAGTTAGTAATTACTCCTACTGAAATCGGATTGAATAGTTACAATAATTGGAATATGAATAGAAATGAAAACGTTTAGGACTATCTGCAGTAACACGACGTATGAAAATTCATACAAGTTACAACCAAATACATAATCTATACTATAATATTATTTAGCTGAAGAGTTTGTTTGATTGTTTGAACGCGCTAATCTCAGGAACTACTGGTCCGATTCGCAAAATTCTTTCGGTGTTATATAGCTCATTTATCGAGGAATGCTATAGGCTATATTATATCCTTGAGCAACAGGAGCGGAGCCATGCGGGTGAAACCGCGAAGCGCAGCTAGTTAGTAATAATGTTCATAGGTATTTTAAAAATTAAACAACCACTCTTCTAATCAAAAAGTTTATTATAAAAGTATAAAAATACAAATACAAAATATCCTTATCACTTAGCAAATATGAGATCTTGCTGTTTTTCTCGCATATTGTCTCTAGGATCCCGAATTTTAACTAATGGTTCCTTGAGCGCGTAAAGAAACGTTCCTTTTAAATCTTTCCGTCCCGCTTTTTTATGTGGATCTGCAATTACAACAAAGTATTAACAAAGGGGTTATATTATGTTTTTCTCTTGGATGTTTGATTTGGGTACCTACCACTAAAAAACAGCTTTAGGATATGGAATATGGATTACTTTGTTCACAGAGAGTGTACAATTTAAAAAAAAGGCTCCCTTATTTCAACCCTCCTATTATTGAAATCATAACAAATACTTTCATAGTAAAGTTTAAGGCCATTTAGGATCTGATTGGGAAAGAAAACTTTTCAGTTAACTAAATAATGACTAAATTGATAATGATTACTTTTTTCAATACTTACTCATTCTCCTAGTCTGATTAAGACCTTCAATCTTTTTATTTTGCACTAAAATGTTAAACAATTCCCTTGCAAGGCTGCTGTTACCACGCCGTAGAGAAATTAAAGCTCTTTTCCCAATATTGTAATTAATATCGTCTGATTCAACACCTTCTTCTTCTTTTACTTTCAGATACAATTGAATTCGATTAGAAATAAGTTGATTGATTATTTGTTCTCGTGATAGTTTAAAATCTTTATTTACATTTTTTAGAATGTTCGAGTTTGAAGATTTAGTAACATCGCTTGGTATTTTTAAATTACTTTTCCTTTGCCTTTTATTTGATATTTCATTTACAGTAAAGCTTGTATTTATTGATTTGATCTGGCGTTTAGGATTAGCCTTATTCAAATTAGCAATAACATTATTGCTCAATTTAATATTTGTAGCTGTATTGTCAATGAATTCAACAATTTCTTTCTGATTCTCGGAAGGTACATTTTCAACAGCATCATAAGATTTTCTTATGTTTTCCAAAACGTTTTTATGACGTGCTACGTCTGCTTCCAGAGTTTTCAACAGCATACGCTTTTTGTGTGGTGGTACGACGGACAGTAATGCAAAATTTTTATACGTATTACTTAATTTTTCTATATTATCTATCATCTTTTTCAAATCATCATAGGACTTTTGTTCAACAAAATCAAATGAGCGTCTTTTTTGTTTTTGTAAATGATTAATATTTGTTATAACACGTCTCCATACTTTAGCTGAAGTGGGCCTTATTGCATCACTCGATGCACTTCTTCTTGACAACGGAATAGACTTAAATTCTAATGTTAAAGCCTCCATTAAATTTTCCATATTTTCTAAGGGAGAAGGCTTTTTAGTAGTTGAATGTTCCTGCTGGTTATCATTCAATATGTGACTTATACAAGGTAGTATATCAGTAATGTTGAAATTTGTATGATTTTTAGTACCACGTTCCTTTTGTAACTCTGCTAAGTCATTAATTATAGATTGTAAGTGTAGTTTTAGCCTTTCTTTAGCAGAAGCGAGCTTTTTCGGTTCTTGCTGGTCTGATTGTCTTAATAACTCAAGTTTTTTAGTTGTCGTTGTCGATTGGGTTGTAGTTGAGGTAGTAGTGGTGGTAAATCTTTCTGGTTCTATTAGTTTCGATAAATCAATAAAAGATTTTATTTTTAAAAATTCAGTCAGAGTGTTGATTATTTCACCTTTAAGATTTATCGACGGGTTTATAGATTCTTGTGCAATCTGATTCAATAAACACTGAGGATTATTCTGAATATGATTCACATAATCCAAAACAATTTTGTCTTTAGCTGTAACTGTCAAGTTTACTAAATTCGTTCTTCCATTTCCTTTTATATTATTTTTCATGTTCTCGTCATTGGCCAATTGATTTAATTGTTTCATTTTTCTGTGTATTCTATTAGATTTTTTCGTAGGCAATAACAATTTTGTTATCTTTTCTAATACATTAGCAAACATATCAAATTTACTTGTATCTGGGGATACATCTTCCTCTGGGTCAATTTTAATAGGGGAGTGGCCTTTTAAGTTGTTCAGAGCTTTTTGTGTATTTTCAAACTTTTGTATTAAATTTAGTACATCTGTCAATTTCTGTACAACATTAGATGTAACATTTTTAGGTGTATTAACGTTTTCTGGCTCTTTTATAGTCTTATTACATTTTCCTTTGTTCTGAGTAACTATATCCTGTGTATTATTGACTTCATGGAGCAAATTTTTAACTTCAATTGTTTCGCAGATCGAAATATTGTTCACATTTTTATTATTATTCAGAGTATGCGACAGTTTTTCTAAAGCATTCTTAAGAAACGTTTCTTGTCTCAAATTGAGTGGTTCTTTAAATAGTTCTAACAAGTCGTTTATTTTCTCATGTTTTAAAGTCTCAGTTTCAAATGAATCACTGGATTCTTTATCCATATTCCAGAGTTTGTTTAATAAATTTCCCGCAATAAAAGCCATTGCTGTTAATGTGTCATTTTCTGGTGTGAATGTTATATTAGATACTGGGATGACATTTTTATCACCTATAACTTCATTGCCTTTAGTTAACTCATTAACAACTATTTTCGATAGGTTTTTATCTTTGTCTCTTTGAGAATAATTCCCAATAACACTCAGCTTCTCTTTATCAAGTGCTAGTGATTTTTCATCATGTGGGAAAGAGTCAATTTTATTTTCAGCAAATTGATGTTCATAATCTTGAGGCGTGTTAAACTCAATGTGTAATGATTCGGTTTTATTTATTCCCTCCATTATCCCTTTTCGTCGTGATATTTTGACGTTAGGATTAATTTTTTGAACTTCTATAGTACCAGATTTATTTGAATTCTTCAAAGTATCTGTGAATAGAATATAATTTGTTTAACGAATTGTATTTTTATTATATAAATATGACTATTTCTATAACCTTACCTTCATTAATTTCATCAATAGTATTGTAGAATTTAACTGTGCCGTTATGTTCTGGCTCATTTTGATCTATAGATCTTTTTTCACGGGCCAAATACGCGTCGAAATCTTCCTCATAACGATTTTTATCTGCAACTTTAAGAATACGTTAACAAGTCTACTGTTTACGTTTTTTGTAAACAACTTACCTTAAAATAAAATAAAATGCCAAATATACAGTGCTTTGTGCTTTATTTAATAAAAAAAGTGCGCTAGTGCTTTTCTTTTACAGCAATTAAATAACCTGGAAGAAAGAAATGTATTTGATACAGTTTCAATGATTGAAATCGACATTTTTGGAAAATTTGAGAAATGCTTTTATTTTTACCTAATAAAACATCTTCTTCAGGTCCCGGAGGAAGAGGCACTAATCGTTGTTTAGTATTTTGTTTTTGTTCTCTTTTCTTCACCTCTACAAAATAAAATATTTTATTACCTTTATTAATGGATTTTTTTACACAATTTTAACTTCCATAAGATACTTAATTGTTTATATTACTCCTATTAATATTATAAACACGTTAGTAAACACAGTTTGTGAGAATGGATGTTTGTTACTCTTTCACGTAAAAACCATTGAACCGATTACAAAGAAATTTGGTATGTAGATAGCTGAAGACCCAGAATAAGACATATGCTACTTTTTATTCCGGAAATTCATACAGGAACGGGAATTATGAGGGTTTTTCTTTGAAAACGCGGGTAAAGCCGCGGGCGGAAATCTAGTAAAGAATATAGGGCGACAAAGTATTATGATCTTAATAAAGTCTTAGAAACAAACATTATTTTTCGTCAGTTCAAAAAATTCTGTACAAGTTACTAGTTAGTACAACATTTTTCTAAACACAAATACGTACCAGACATCAAAACATCAATAGCACTATAGACGCTGTCACCGTTGATGCTATTGTCTTCACCATCATCATCATCAGGGCAGGAGATGACGTCCTTACATGACCACTCGCCTGCCTCGGTACAGTGACATTTGGTGCATCCAGTGCACATGTTTGCTGAAAAAAATCGTTTAGGGGTTTGGAATTTCTCAATAATCTGCTAGTTTGTTGAAAGTGCTGTAACAGGACCTATATTTGATACGGCTGTATTTCATTCAAGTCAATTTTGAGCCGTTTTATTCGATTTCTAGTAGCGCGAAGGCATATTTAAATGTATCTTGTTAATTAAAAAAATCACTACGACTGCCTTTTCATTAATTTCATTTCCAAATTAAAATTTTTACATATTTCATTTAAGAAAGTATTCAGTGGAAATATTTTTTTTACAATAGTCATTGGCTTTTAACAAATAATAAAAATAACTTACCATCTGTGCAATCTGAGTACTCCGACACGAATGGTACACATTTTGAATCATCATTTTTATCTCCCACTAAAATATTTTAAAGTGTAATTATTGATTTTTATAAAACAAGAACAAGAGTCGCTATTGCCCACACAAAAAAAAACCTGTTAATTAAAAATTCGCCTATTTGCAGAAAGAATGAATCAAGAACATTTTGTAGATTTTTTTTTTCGATTTTATAACCTGAATAGATATTACTTTAAATTTGAATTTACAGTATGTGTGCTTAATAAATCTACAATATTATTTTTAAATAAGAGTACATTATAATATTATGTTATTTAACGGCGTTATATAAAACGGTCAAAAGTTGATAACAATCATGACTTTATTAATAAAAGTTTTAGGAATAAACTAAAATTAAAATATGGAAATCCAAAGAAGTGCCAGTGCAGTTGAATAGATTCTTCAAATTAATATCAAAAACGTGCAAATAATCACAGTGCGGGATGTGCAAGCCCTAACAATATCTCCAATTGTAATTAAAACAAAACAAAATTAGTTTTATACGATTTATTTCAAAACCATAAAAAAATATAAAACGATCAATCTCGCTAAATCGGTAACAAACAAAAAGACAAATGGTAAATCACAAAACGTTACGGAAATAACAAAGGCGCAGGACATTTTTTTTTAAATACAGAAATATAATTTAGAAAACATTTTCCATGCAATGATAAAAAAATATGGTGTGTCAAAAATTTGTTGCTTTGAGATCCTTACTTCATTTCCCAAAATATTTACTAATTATTTCATTACGCCTGTGAGTTTTTTACAATTTCTTGCATTCCTAAAAAGCTAAAACAGCGAGTTACACGACAAACACATCTTAAATCACATAAATAAGTAATTCGCGTAAATTCTAATCATTATTAACGATAAAGTCAACGTAGTCCCCTGTCGGACTGCCAGCTAGAATATTTTCTTTCGGCACTTTTCTTCTCAACTGTCGTATCTTGTTCCGCACTTGAGCGTGGAGATTCCTCCGATGACCATTCGGATGATTACAGCATAACGTGTCACCTCCTGCAACCAATCTTACATTTAAACACCAAACATAAAGAAAAATAATTTAAATTTAAAAGAATTTGGAACGCAAGATTGGCAACAGGAGGTTGAGAGAAGTTTCTACGGCTAAATGGTCAGAAATTCCTATCCCTAACAATCTAGAAAGGAATGCAAGACTAAATTCGTTTTGTTTTACCAAATATTCAATTGGAGATATTGCCGTATTAACCAAACACCTAAAAACCTTATCATACCCTTATCTATCAACTCAAACATAGAATCGTCCATGGTCCGGCGCAATCTGTACGAAAGTTGCCTAAAATACGCGGGTCGGTCTTGCTGGAACATTTGTTTGTATCTATGCCTCATCGCGTCTGGTTCCTTAATGATTCTGTAGTATTCACAGAACCAGGGATCCCGGTTGATGCAACTAGCTGCTTTAGCGTCAACAGAACAGACGCAGAAGAAGCAGACATCGATATTATCGTAGTCTAGAAGGGACTCTATCTCGCTGGCTACGTCTATATCGGTATCATTCGCGTTGAGACTGTTACTGTAGTAGGACGTGCCTCGGAGACATTTAGATTTTGCCTCGTAGGGTATCTCGTCTCTATGCCAGATATAATCTGTGGTGTTAATAAAATTTGACATGAAAATAACTTGGAAGTAATGATGAAAAGCCTATTAATATAATCAGATTAATATAAACAACTAGCAATGTTTAGCCTAGCCAACATTGAAACCGTAAAAATATGACGCTATAAGTGATACTTTATTGCATATCCCGTACCACGTAAAACATTCACCACAAGAATTGACTATTTTAATTGTTAACCTATCAACTACACTGGCCCACACAGCACGAACCTCTCCTAATTCTATACGCCAAGGCTCTATCGTGTGAATAAGGCAGATTTTTTTCCATCTCTTCTCTCAAAGATGCCATTTTCATACATTCATTGATGTTTCTGGCTGGTCTTTTAGAACAATACTCGTCTTTTCCTTCCACAGAACACACGCAAATTTCACAAGTTTCATCTTTAGCTTCGAAGTTCATGTGACTGCGTCTGAATTCACCCTCTTCTTCAGTTTCATATTGAGTAATGTTTGGTTTTTGAACTATTTTGATAATGGTACGACCAGGGACACATTTGAGACCTCTGTCCTCTAACTCTTCTATTTTTGGAGGATTGGGATTGTAAAAGAAGTCTAGAAACATTTTTAAGTTTAGGATGTATATATAAAGATTATCATCGATCACTATGAATCAATCTAGTATTTATCATTTAACTCGAATTCTTCGAGCTAATATTATGCAACAGATAATTTAGCACCATAACCTGATTTTAAATAATCACGGCATAGCTACAAGCCTTTGCATCTTGTACACTACCATTTTATATTTTTTTTTTTTTTTACTTTTAAAAGAAATGTATATCTAGAGGTTTTTTCCAAAAGGCTAAAGCTTTCTTGAGGATCTAGATTCTAGCATATTCAAAGCCATATAAATAAAAAGATGGTATTCATATTACTGGACGATTTTTGAAAATTCTGCCCAAATGCAAATTAACGAGCATATACAACAGGCAGATGACCTAATTAAGTTGATTAATGAGAATATGGATCGTTTTGAGTCGCTGACCAATAAATATGTATGTCAGTGTTCAAACAGTGACAATGAGCAACCGTCGCCCCATAAGTCTGACTACACAGACATACATAGTGGTAAACCCAATACCACAAATTCAACCAGTAATACTAAACACCTTTCAAAGCAGGAATTGATTGTGTTGTCAGATAATATTGGTCAGGGATTTGGCGCTATGCTTAACAATTTAGGGCTTAAAGTTACTAATGTTTGTACGCCTAACAGTTCATTTAAATATATAATCAAATCACTGGATCATTTCAGCTTTAATAAGAATAATATTGTAATTATATTATATGGGGACAGTTTAAATATAAATAATAAGGATATTGATGTAGGATTTAAAAAAATGTTAGATATTAGTAGTAAGACTAAATGTAAATTTATGTTGTGTACATTGCCATACCTACCTGGTTTAACACAAGAACAAAATAGATTAATTTATAATATGAATTTAAAATTGTATAACCTAACAAATCATCATCGTGATGCATTTATTTACTTTGACATTAACTTATGTATTAAATCTTTTACTTTGACAAAGAATACAGTGTATCTGCCATATAGATATAAGCGAGAACTTGCTATGTTAATAGCATATAATATTAACCAGTCTGGTACATGTTCGGTATCAGACCATCAATCTACTATAATTTTATGTAGTAGTTATTATATACATCAACCTAGGTTAAGTGTTGACAGACAATCTAGCCCTAAGCTAGATTTAAACTAGTATATAAGACAACAGCTAAGCAGTCTTTTTCCATTGTGCATCAAAATATTCAAGGCTTGGCTAGCAAACTGTTAGAAATAGAATTGTTTCTGAATGATAACAATATTAAAATATTTTGTGTAACAGAACATTGGCTTAAACAATGTCAGTCGTTAGTAAATATTGAAAATTACAAATTAAAAAGTATATACTTTAGGACACAGGCTATTCACGGAGGTTCTGTTATTTTTGTACATGATAGTGTAAAATGTAAAGAACGAACTGACATTGTTAGTCTTTCTGTAGAACGGACCATTGAACTGTCCTGTGTTGAGCTGGAGCGTTATATTATTGTTTGCGTTTATAGACCCCCTTCCAGTGACTATAATATGTTTGAGACAGTCATGGAAGAAATATTAAAGCGTCTAAGCAGGAGTAAAAAAAAAGTTATAGTATGTGGTGATTTTAATATTGATTTACTTTTACAAACACAAACGGCTACACGAATTGTTAATTTATTTCAGTCATTTAATCTATATAAACTTTTTAACGAACCTACACGAATTACACCTACTTCTGCAACCTGTATTGATAATATATACTGTGACTGCATCTGTTTAGAGAAAAATATTCTCAATACATTGACTTCGGATCACTGTGGCCAGAAAGTAGTTTTTGAATGGGATTGCATACCTACATTTAAAAGAATTAATGTTAGGCCTATTACTAAAAAAGGCATTAATAAATTTAGGAATAATATTAACAAAAACCTGCCCGTACTAAATGATCAATCCTTTCCTAATAATCCTTGTGAAATGTTTAAAAATCTTTTTAATTTAGTACATAATGAATTTGAAAAAATATTTAAAGTTAAATCTTTAAATATTACCAAGGATTTACCATTTAGTAAATGGGCGACAGCTAGTATACATAGGTGTAGGAACATTCTTTATGAGTTATACGGTATGAAGCAATATAATAAAGACCCATCTTTTCTTAGTTATGTTAGAAATTACTCAAAAATTTTTAAAAAAGTTTGTTTTACTGCAAAGCGTTTGTATATCAAAGATAAAATACGCGACTCTGGTAATAAAGTTAAAACAGTTTGGTCTATTATAAATGGTGAAATGGGTAAAAGCAAATCAAGTAACACCATAAAACTTGTAAATAATGACAGGGTTATTGACAAAAGTGCTGATGTTGCGCTTGCTTTTGAAGAATTCTTCAGTAGTGTCCCTGCTACTATTACTAATAGTTTAAATTCGTCTTCAGCACTTGCAGAAACCTTTTTGAGGGACCATGTTGCGGGGTGCAGTACATTATTTGAATTGCGACACGTAACTGCTAATGATATTGTTACTGCCTTTAAGACGCTTAATCTAAAAAATACTTGTGATCTTTGGGGAATGTCCGTAAATTTAGTTAATAATATAATAGAAAATATAGCGATAAATTTAGCTTTTATATTTAATAAATGTTGTGACTATGGTACATTTCCTAATTTACTAAAGCTTAGTAAAGTTATACCTCTATTTAAGAAGGGCGATCAAGAAGACTGTAACAATTATAGACCTATCTCTATTTTACCAACATTAAGTAAGGTATTCGAGAAGTTAATATTAAACCAATTGACTAGTCATTTTGCATCTAATGATTTACTTCACACCAAACAATTTGGTTTCACAAAGGGGCGCTCAACCACAGATGCTGGAGTTGCACTTCTAACACATATATATAAAGCATGGGAAAACTCAAAAAATGCTCTGGGGATATTTTGTGACCTCTCCAAGGCATTTGACTGCGTTGAACATTGTACTTTATTGCGTAAACTTAATCACTATGGAATTAAAGGAAAAGCCCAGAACCTCATAGCGTCATACCTGCATGATAGGATACAGACTGTAGTTGTTGATGGAGAACGTTCTAGCGGTGCTTCAATTAACATTGGTGTTCCACAGGGATCAATTTTAGGTCCCTTCTTGTTCTTGGTATATATCAATGATCTTCCCTATTATTTGCAGGATAGGTGTGAAATAGTTCTGTTTGCAGATGATACCTCATTAATTTTTAATGTGGATAGGCATGACCCAAATGTTGACGAAGTGAACAGTGCTCTTTTACACATATCTGAATGGTTTACTGCCAATAATTTATTATTAAATGCCAAAAAAACCACTTGTGTTGAATTTTTACTTCCTAACATAAAAAAGTTGAACAGAGATATTACCTTGAATGGGGAGGTATTGCATCCTACAGAGTCTACTGTATTTCTAGGGTTAACATTGGACGAGAAACTACAGTGGGGAGCCCATGTCAACACCGCTGCAGGTAAGCTCAGTTCAGCTGCATATGCAGTCCGAAAAATAAGGCATCTCACCGATGAAGATACGGCTAGATTGGTCTATTTCAGCTACTTTCATAGCATTATGTCCTATGGAATTCTACTGTGGGGCAGGGCTGCAGATATAGAAACTATATTTATCTTACAGAAAAGAGCCATTCGCTCTATATATAATTTACGTGCTCGGGACTCACTAAGAGATCTCTTTAAGAATACTGGTATACTTACTGTACCATCACAGTATATATTTAATAATATTTTGCATGTACACAAAAACGCCGACTTACACACAAGAGTAGGAGATAGACACTGTTATGGCACAAGGAACAGAAATAGAATTGAAATGCCATTTTTCCGATTAGCTAAAGTTAAAAATTCATTTATGGGTCAAGGTATACGCTTTTACAATAGAATTCCTCATAATATTAAAGAGTTTAGTAGTTCTAAATTTAAAACTTATATAAAAAATGTACTAGTTCAGAGAGCGTACTACAGTATTCAGGAATATATGGACGATAAAAACCCATGGAGGGTTGTCGCGTAAAAACCACAGGACAGTTCTTTGGCATATTATGATATATTATGTATTTAGATATAAGTTACATATTATGTAATATCGACATGATTAATTTAAAAGAGCAACTATGGAGTTTCTTGCCGGTTCTTCTCCATAGATACTGCTTTCCGAATCGGTGGTAAATGTTAAAAATAATTATGTAATGACGATTCGAAAGTGCTACTAAATAGTAGTCTAATTGAATAAATGAATGTTTGAGTTTGAGTTTGAGTTTGAAATTAGCAGCTGCTTATCATTGAAACTTTACCTCAGATCATTTCTTAATTCCCATTACTTGCAATACATTTTCAGAATATTATAATCCTATAAATAGACCCTATGTTCTTTAATGCCAATGAAATAAAAACATGCTTACCTGCAATCACAGGGGTCCCCACGAAGGCAAGGAGCACCAAGATAGCAAACACCAGACCCACATTCATGGTGAATACCAACTATGTGACAATACCACGCTCGGTTGGATTTATATGAAACTTTGTATGAAAATCTTGTTAGACTTTTTGTAAGAGTACAGATATGTATTGTGCATATTTCAGTTTTAGGGTTAAAATATATTATGTGATTTAAGTTACCACTGACTTGAGATGCAAAGATAATATTTTCAATGTTGTTTACAACAATTTTATTTTTTGTTGAGAAACTTGTTTTAAATGCTAAGTAATAAAAAAAATGGAAAACTTAACTTATCTATCAGCTGAAATCTTGAAACTAAATTCTTGATGAGTTTTATTTCTACGGAAAAAAAATTGAATTGCAATCATTAAAGCATACAGCGCAAACTTTAAAAAAAAACCTCTTTCAAGTGTAAATTGTAATCTATTTTAAGTGAAGAACAGTCATCATTTGATTTTGGAAATATATGAACCAAGAAAAAATATAAAAAGATCTCAAATTATGATCCCATACTAAAAATAGCACCTATTATTATTCCAAACGCAGCAAACAATTAGAATAAATAAATAACAAAATTAATAAAGTCAAGCGCGGCCCTGTACCAATCAATGAATCAGAAATACAAAAGTAACGAACATTGAAATAAGACGACTCGCTCGTAAAACTTTATCAGTGCACCTGTGATTGATGTACTTGCATCATTTTCTTTTATAATTATTTATTTTATTACATATTTTTATAATTTTGGCAAGCAGATCACCATAAGTTTCAATAATTTGACCGATTTCATAAAACACTGATTACGACTTGAAGATATAAAATATGATTGATATGTAGCAGTATTCATTACTTTTAGGTTTTGTTTTAAATTTATTCATAAAAATTATTGACTCTGTTAAAAATATCAAAATTTATTCAATAAGGATGCAATGAAAATCTTCCAGGCACTTTGCTAATAAATAAAACAACAAATTAAAAGTAATTATTTATTTTATTTTTTCATGTATTCAGATAGCAATATTGTGTATTGTCATGTTAAACATTAAATGAATACTTAATAAATACTCATTAATTTACAAAAATGCTTTTATAATCTAGATGTAACCGGTTAAAAGTCAGTCAAGTTTACAAATAACTTACATAATATTACATACAACTAAAACGTAAAATTAAATCTTGTATTGGTTATAATAATAACAAAATACCTTTCAATTTTATATCAATTCGTATTACTAGAGCGTTCAAGCAAACAAACAGACAAACTCTTCAGCTTTATTATATTAATATAAGTAAATTATTCATAAGAATTGTAATACATTAATAATACTAATTTGGCACAACGTTATCACATTTTGTTTTGAACTTTGCATAAAGTATACTATGAATAACCATTCAAATATGACTAATTGCTATTTGTCATCCATCCCACTCTAATTCTATATTTTATTTTAAAATTACATATTCAAACGATGCATTTACAATTTAAAAACAGAATTAATAACCAATTAAAATAAAAGCCATTCACTAAAATTGTGATTATGAGAATTATTTCTGACAAACGTGACCCCCATTTCAGAATCTCATTGAGGCTTATTTTTTGTCATCGTTAAAATCATCTAAGTATACATTTTGAAATTAAATTAATACTTTATTTAAATTTAAAACTATAAAATGCACACACACTGTTATTATTGTCATAATCACGACCCATTTGTAATACCGCCTTCAGAATCACCTCGAAGATTTTTTTTATAGTTTAAAATATATAATCTATCAATATAAAAGCCATTCACTAAAACTATCAAACGCACAAACAGTTTTATTATTCTCATAATCCCGACCCATTTCTAATATACGCGACCCCCATTTCAGAATCTCCTGGGGGTTTAAACTGTGGGTCGATGCTAACCCCCAATACAAACAACTAATCGGTAACCATGGTTTATACGGACTTAAACTACGATCGTGGGTTAAATTTAAACCGACGGTTTGGTTAGCGACTAGATACGTAAAAAAAACATCCTCTAAATTAATCATGGGCACTTTGTATGCTGCTTCTAGGATTTGTTGTATGTATTTCACTGAAAAAAAAAACATGTTACTTATTTAGAATTATTAGATTTTCCAAAATAAAATTAGGTTTTACAGTAATGGAGAGTTATAATCTATTACATAAGCATTTTATCCCAAATGACTCGAATTTTTTTTGTAAAATTAAGACAAATCAGGAACATATCACAAGAAAAAAATCAAAAATAGTCGTGTTATGATATAAAATGAAAATTAAATAAAATTTAAATTTAAAATAATTATAAAATCGAATGTTTGAGAAGGGTATTTAATATACTATTTCATCGTTAGATATAAAAGTCTTTTTGAGGTAAATGAAACTTACCATTAATTAAATACCCCGTACCAGAGAGGTATTGTGGTACATAGTCATTTCGAATCAGCCATTTTGGTACGAACCACTTGTTATAAGGATCTCGATGGAGGTGGTTGTTTTCTTTCCTGTACCCTGGAAAATTTTTGTTTTCTACAAAATTTTGCTTGATATCAAAATAGGTTTAGTATTCAGAAACACTTTAAGAATTAAATATAATTACAATACACAAATGAAAGTCGGCGAATGTCTAGATTGGAATATTAGACTAGAGTAGATAATTTTTGAAACAAAAAAAAATCGCAGTCGGATGAAACCCATTAGAAAAGGAGGGGAATATGATGAAAATAAAAGAAAATAAATTACGGTCAATCCGAGTTCGGGAAGTGGGAGGGGGAGCTTTTAAGAGAAAAAAATGGTTTCTCTCGATTTCCGACAAAACTACAAGTCCTACGGAAAAAAGTTCAATGGCATAGTTGTAGGTAATTAAAAGTTCTACAACTTTTGTATTCACAATTTTTTCACATAAATTCAAAATTTAGGTGAAAAATTCAAAAAACCAAGTTTTTGGTCTTTT
>CAJQZM010036425.1:0-19977 GCA_907164665.1 Colias nastes
GAATATGTGGAGACGCTGGGTGGAAAAAAATAAAATGGATCCATTCAGTGCCATTGTAAATTGTATCAAACATGTATACAAGATTTGAATAAATAATTATTTAAAAAAATGTTTTTATTGTATGTATATTGCACACAAATTGTTAATCACAGAACCGAATCTGTCCACCCCGATTCCACGTGGTACTTGTGTGTCATACACTAGAGTGTATTATAAAAGTCGGAGGCGCGGAGGAGCGTGGCGCCCGCGTGTGCTGAGGAGCAGGCAGAGTCAAGCGAGCCGGAGTGGCTGAGGCTGGTTGCCAAAGGCGACCAAAAAGCCGAAGCTACGAAGGCGAGTGAAGACTCCTGCCTGCAACGAGGTACACGGGGGCAAGCGCCACGTTCTGCAGCGCCGGAGCAGTCAAGAAAGCCCATAATCTTCGATATATTTCTAACTACATCACTACATAGTATAAAACAAAGTCGCTTTCTCTGTCCCTATGTCCCTATGTATGCTTAAATCTTTAAAACTACGCAACGGATTTTGATGCGGTTTTTTTTAATAGATAGAGTGATTCAAGAGGAAGGTTTTAGTATATAATTTATTATGTTTTAGACGAAGCGGGCGAAGCCGCGGGCGGAAAGCCAGTATAAATATAATCTCAAAAAAAAATTAAAAAAAAAATAGAAGGGGGGGTTTCCGCACCCCCCCACTTTATAGGGGGTCTCCCCTTACCTCCCCCCTCCCTTTCCCTCCCCTCCCCCCCCTTAATTCGTGCCGCAAATTTCTAAAGAAATACCCAACGATGTTTCCAAAACTTCCCGTCACGTCCCGTCCGGATAAAAAACCCGTCACATATGCAGTGGCCTTTAGTCGGGTGACATGTTCAGAAACTTGTGTCACACCAAAACCTCACGAGCGCGATCGCAGGTATAACGAGAGAGAGACGGACCGATCTCCCGTCTCATCTCGAGCGCTGCCACCAATAAGACGTTATCACGTAAACATCTCGATCGTAAACCTACTTTACAAACAACCAATTTTTTAATCTAAATTACGTCGCAAAGGAAAAAATCTATTCCTCCGTATGTATGACGTCATTTGGCGCTTACGACATTTTAGAATGAGATGATTTTCAAACTCAAAAAGATGAATGAAAACTTTAATATTTTGAAAAAGCAAAAAATACATGATGATGATGATGATATGATTTTTTTAAATTTCCATTTTGCTTTGGCCGCCGCCCGCCACTGATAATATTATACGTAGTAATTTGAATACTAAAAATTCTTCACTGTCAAATAATGCATAGAATATTATATGATATCTATACTTAGCAAATTATATTTCTATACAAAATGTCCTACATTTTTTTCCCCTATTTACATGTTTCATAATTTATATAATATGTGGCAACACGAACAAAAGGGCAAGGCGCGCGGGGCGAAGCAGCGGACCGCCGCGCGGGGCCGGTGCCCCCCTGCGGCTTGCCCGTCGCCGGTCGCGTCAATTTTAGTTTTAAAAACGTCTGTGCGCGTTGCGTCCGCTCGCGCGTATCGTAAAGTGCCGAAAGAAAATAAAAATTAAAAATTAATTTACTTTACACTATAACTTTACAAACACATCGATTGTTATCCTAATTTTCAAACGTGAAAATGTCTGTGATAGGAAAAGTGCTTGTGCCTAATGTATCGGCTATAAAATTTGGAAAAATAAGCACGTCATTGTTATCTGTGAAATATAATCGTAGTTATTTTACGTATACACAAGAATTGTCCCAGCCTTTGGACAGGAAACCTGAATTTGTGACCGCAAAGGAGGCGTTCGAAAAATGTTTAAAATCTGGTAAGAATTATTTTTATCGCCTACACGTAACACGTATACCGGCTATTATTAAAGTTAAGTTGTGTAAATTTAAATAACAGCAGAATCGACCTTGGTATTATTCTTTTGTTTTTTTATATACAGTTTCCCTTCTTCTGTCTTATTTAATTTGTTAACATATCCGCTCATTAATTATATTCGTAGCAGTTTTAGAAAATAAATTGCGTGAAGGCGTTGAATGTAGATATTTTAATCCTTAATTTCTTATTAATGCATATTATATCTCTAATCTACGTTATTAATTTCTCATATTTAAGGAGGTAAACGCCACGTCTCTAAAAATAAAAGAAATAAAATTACAACATCCTTAAATTTAAATGCTGTTTTCCTCATGATGTAATTTTCTTTTATTATTCGTTACATATTCAATTTACAAGCTGATTATTTAATTCTTTGATTTCTTGACTTTTTCTTTCCTTTTATGCAAATAAGAACCATAAATGAACACTACACAATTAAATAAATTAATCTATTAGGAATCTAACAACAGTTTAATATGGGTTGTTAATTGTGCTGTATTGAACCTTGGACCTTGTAATACACATCAATTATAGCTACCTACAAGAATGAATATTATTATTAATTAGAATGCAAATTAAAATTGATAGTTTTGCACAAAATAAAACATCTTTATATTCTGCATGAAGAATTTATTGAACTAAGATGATGTTTAGGTTTATGTATTTTATTTATAATTCACATTAATTTTTAATAGTATTTTAGATGTTTATTGTTCATGTATACATCTATACTATACCTAGTTTAAATTTGTAACTTGGTAAGCTTTTTTTTTAAGAAGTAACCTGATATTTCAAATTTTCATACAACAGAAAGCAAGTGATTTAGTTTATATTTCTCTTGTAGCGACGACAAGCCAATTAATAGGTTATCCAATTTCAAGTGTAGCCCAAAGAAAGTTCACACGGTAACTTGTATATAAACAGTTCGTGCGCTATGCACGGACAGTCACGGGCTTGTCGGGACGCGGGTGGGTCGCATTAGGTCGAATATTAATTACATACGGATAAATATATGTAGTTAACGAAATATAACCTTTGCGTAGTTATTTCATCTTTTATTACACCCGCACATAACAAGCCCCATATTGGTGACCCCCGACGAAAAGTGAACATAATAGTGAATTGCATAGATATCGTTTGTTAACAATTAAAAATGAATCCGGCAGTTCCAGTTTCGTCGATACAGTTAACCCTTCTCGAGCAGTTAGCACAATTAAAGCAGCGGGTAAACCAGCTGGAATGTGCAGGCTCGAGAGGCAAATCGTTTAGCGGTCGAAGGTATGGAAATAGCACGCATCGTTCCGCATCTCAAAATCGCGATCGTGCAGGAATATCAAAACAGAGAAAACCAAATTGGTTATGTTTTTTCATTACTGCTTTAAGCATAACGCCAGCAAGTACATTCAACCTTGTGCGTGGCAGAAGCAGCAGGAGAGCCGACTAAAAAATGTTTTAATTTTACCAGTGTCGAAAAATAACCGATCCGCGAGTGAGTGTACTGTGTAGTGATTATAAACCTTACGCGGCAAACGGTAGTGTAATTAAGACATTTGGTACTAAGTTAATGACTTTAGATCTTAGTTTACGGCGACCGTATAAATGGTCATTAATTATTATCGCCGAGGTAACTCAACCTATGTTTTGGTTTATAAGGTGCAGATTTTTTAGCACCCTAGGGCCGATGCATCGCTCGCACTTATGACGGACGCATCGGATACTCATGTAGGTTATTTTTCTAAGAATCTATCTAAGACTGAACGCAAGTATAGTACGTATGATAGGGAGTTATTAGCAATTTACTTGGCTATTCGTCATTTTCGGAATATAGTCGAAGGACGACAGTTAACGGTGTATACGGATCACAAACCGTTAATTTATGCATTTTCTAAAGTAAATAGCGAGAAAGAGTTACCCAGACGTACACGACACTTGATATTCATTAGTGAGGTCACAACGGATTTGAGACACGTAAGTGGGAAAGATAATGTCGTTGCGGATTCGTTATCACGAGTCGCAACAATAAGTTGTCCCACTGTAATAGATTACGCGGAACTTGCTAAGGATCAACAACAGGATTCTTATATGTTACAATTATCTAATTCGAAAGACGCTAATAATAGGTTAAAGAAAATAATGTTACTAATTGAAAGCGGTACATTTATTTATTGTAATTTAGATAATGTTAAAATTAGACCCTATTTGACTGATAAATTTCGACGTATTGCTTTTGATAGTGTACATAATTTATGTCATCCCGGAATAAGGACTACACGCAAATTGATTCAAAATCGTTTTTATTGGCCAAATATGAATCGTCACGTTGGCCAATGGGCTAAAACATGCATTGAATGTCAACGATCGAAGGTTAATCGTCATACAATGTCAGGTTTAGGATCGTTTCCGCAGTGCGATAGGTTTGAACATATTCATGTTGATTTAATTGGACCTTTACCCACTTCACCCGAAGGTTTTAGGTATTGCCTAACCATAGTGATAGGGGGACGCGATGGCCAGAATGTTTTCCTACGAGAGATATAACTGCTGAAACGATTTCGCGTGTAATATAATATGAAGGATGGATCTCTCGCTTTGGTTGTCCGAAAAAGCTAACAAGCGATCAAGGACGCCAATTCGAAAGTCAATTATTTGCTACACTAATGAAGTTATTAGGTATTAATAAGTTGCGTACGACACCTTACCACCCACAGAGTAACGGGGCGGTAGAGCGTTGGCATAGGTCGCTTAAAGCGGCATTAACGGCTCGTTTATGCAATATATCATCATCTTGGGTTACGGAATTACCGACTGTGTTGCTAGGACTTAGAACAGCAGTAAGAAGTGATACCGGCATAAGCGCAGCAGAAATTACGTACGGAACAACTTTACGATTACCAGGTGATTATTACGATATAAAATCGAGTTTAGAAATAGATAGCAGTCTTGAATATGTAAGTAAATTACGAGATACTATTAGGAAATATCAGTCAGTAGCTATTAGGCAGAATGAAAGACGGAACATATTTATTCACCCCGATTTAGAAAAGTGCGATTATGTTTTTGTAAGAAACGACGCAGTACGTAAGCCTTTACAACCAACATACGACGGTCCTTATCGTGTGTTGAGTCGAGAGGAAAAGGTATTTTACATTCAAATGACTGGCAGGAAAGTTAGAATATCTGTAGACCGTCTAAAACCTGCATATTATTTGAATGATGATAGTGATACGACATCTGGGGCAGATACTGAGGTTCCATTACAATTTCCAAGTAGCGAATTGCCTAATACACATACCACGCGTAGTGGAAGAGCTATACGATTACCAGTACGATTTAGGTAATAGTATTGTATATGTAATTGTTTCAACTATTTTAAATTTATTAGAATTACGATGATTATAAGTATTCATAAGACTTCATAGAAATGTATAATAAATACTAAGTAATCAACACATCGTATTTAATAAATAATAGAACTTAAGTAATTTTGAAACGAGTTCATTGTTTAACATCTTAAGTATGGTATTTCATATTTATGTTTGTGTTAAGTTTTTATTGAAATGTTTACTACTTAGAAATTTAAGTACTTTTTATTTATGGCTTATGAGTGTATAGTAATAGCCTTTGTAATATTAAACGATACAAGTGTAAAGAACGTATTAAGATTTGAAATGTTAATGTTACTAAGTGTTAGATGACGTGTAACAATAATTATCGCACGCCACTTAGAAGAACCAACGCAAGTTTTTGTAATAACATAAATAGTTTAACGAAATTAGGTGTTAACTGTTAACCACTTGTATACGATACGTATTGATTGATTTATATTGTGAACATTTTTTATACTTTATATTGTAAACATTTTGTAACCTTATACAGCGACATTTTATATACACCCATCTGTTTATTGTTTAATTTAATTGTAAGTTTTTTTTACTTGTATACCCTTTTTATTTTTAAGGGGGGAATGATGTAGCGACGACAAGCCAATTAATAGGTTATCCAATTTCAAGTGTAGCCCAAAGAAAGTTCACACGGTAACTTGTATATAAACAGTTCGTGCGCTATGCACGGACAGTCACGGGCTTGTCGGGACTCGGGACGCGGGTTGGTCGCATTAGGTCGAATATTAATTACATACGGATAAATATATGTAGTTAACGAAATATAACCTTTGCGTAGTTATTTCATCTTTTATTACACCCGCACATAACAAGCCCCATACTCTCTTTTGATTTAAATTATTGTAGATTCCTACATAGTATAAAACAAAGTCGCTTGCCTCTATCTCTCCCTTTCTATGCATTAGAAATATGATATTTATGCTTTTTTAGTGTTCTTAGTTTGGTTGTAGCAATGCATAAATATAATTAAACTAAAAACAATTAGAATTATCTGATAATTCTCTATACCTAATAAAACTTGTGTACAGCTCAACAGGTTTACATCCACAGTGATAATGCAATGAGATAGCTGATAGCTTAATAGTTTGCCTTGTTCAAAGAATAAATTGGCCAACCTTGCGATTGTCAGAGAATAGGGTCAAATTTAGCATTTTATTCACATTTCAGTTGTTAATATTATCAATTGTGAATACTGAATATTATATTATATAGCTATTTTATATATAGTTTTCTGCCTTCTTTCCTTTTATTAAATAACTTAATAAGCTAGTCATTATCTTGTGGAAATCTTTCCAATACACCATTGTTAGATCACCGTTACATGCAGAAAATCCAAGTGTTTTTGTATGAACATACAGATATAAACATTACTAATATTTTAGCGATGTAACAACAAAACATTAATGTATAATATTCATAGATATTACATCATTTATAATGCATAGATAATTTTCTTAATACGTAACATACTAAGAACTATTGTTTATTTTGCTTTAAATTTTAATACTGAATTAATTGTGAAATATTAAACATTCAAATTTCTGGCTGAATAAACAGGATGTATACTCAAGCTGTTGACTGTGGACAAACAAGTAGATAATAATCCTAAATGTAATATAAAGATTCTCTAATTGAATTTGTCACCAATCGTAACATACCATAACCAGAAAATAATTTTTTCACAATAATTTTAGTAGATATCCATTATCCATATGAAGGTTCATAAAACATTTAATTTAGTAAGGATTGCATTTTTAGGTACCTACGTTTAGGTAGGTAGGTAACTATGCAAATAAATTCATAAATTTCGTGTGTTCCAAGTGTTTTTCACAAAAATAACTTAGTAGGTATATTGATGATACATTATAGCCAAACAATGTGACCACAAGACTTGTAATAGGTACTTATCGTTGAGGCTATCCCTCGTGACCTTAACGGAAATCATATTAGCAGTATAGACGTACTTATTACACTGGGGTCTATCATGGATCTATTATAGTTACTATAGTAAATTTATATACGTATAAATAAGTGAAAAATATATAAGGCGGGTAGTTCAATAAAAACTTTAGGATTGTTTTGTTTGTGAATAACAAGATTAACAACATAATGTAATATTATGAAATACCTACTTGCCAAAAATACTTGATGAAGTGATAGCGTAAAATAAATATAAGAGACGAGAGAAGAGATAGTTAGGTACTTTATTAATAAAAAAATCAACTAAAATTTTCTTCTACACCCGAATTCCATCCTTCTCTGTGATATTAATTAATTACTTTATTTTATAAAACTTAATCAATTCTGCTTTTCGCGTAGGTATATACTTACGGAACATACACATATTAATTAATATTGAGTAGGTACCTAGTTGATAATATTCATCTTAGGTATTATTGGCAACTATTATGTTTTGTACTAAAACATTGGAGATAAGATTATTATGTTGCTAGTCTAGATCGAGAGTATATTTGAGATGCGTAATAAAATTATATATCAATTACCGATATTTTTATTTAATTATGTATCTATTAAAAACTTTCTTCATTTGTTTCTTAGATTAGACTTTCTCTTTTTGAGATACTTACCATAAAAAAGGCATAAATACCTACTTAAATTATCTTTAATATTACATAGGTAGTTAGGTACATACATTTTGAATGATATTTTGAAAAAAAGAACGAAGCCACAGCCGGCTTTTAATAATCCGCATTCATAATAATGTATCGCACATATAAAGTAAATTTTATACCCACATACAGTACTCCAAACTTAATAATTATTTAATATTATAATTTACCTCATTAATATTTAATGTGGATAGGCATGACCCAAATGTTGACGAAGTGAACAGTGCTCTTTTACACATATCCGACTGGTTTACTGCTAATAATTTATTATTAAATGCCAAAAAAACAACTTGTGTTGAATTTTTACTACCAAACGTTAAAAAGTTAAGCAGAAATATTACCTTGAACGGGGAGGTATTACACCCTACAGAATCGACTGTATTTCTTGGGTTAACATTGGACGAGAAACTACAGTGGGGAGCCCATGTCAACACCGCTGCAGGTAAGCTCAGTTCAGCAGCATATGCAGTCCGAAAAATAAGGCATCTCACCGATGAAGATACAGCTAGATTGGTTTATTTCAGCTACTTTCATAGTATTATGTCCTATGGAATTCTACTATGGGGCAGGGCAGCAGATATAGAAACTATATTTATCTTACAGAAAAGAGCCATTCGTTCTATATATAATTTACGTGCTCGGGACTCACTAAGAGATCTCTTTAAGAATACTGGTATCCTTACTGTACCATCACAGTATATATTTAATAATATTTTGCATGTACACAAAAACGCCGACTTACACACAAGAGTAGGAGATAGACACTGTTATGGCACAAGGAACAGAAATAGAATTGAAATGCCATTTTTCCGATTAGCTAAAGTTAAAAATTCATTTATGGGTCAAGGTATACGCTTTTACAATAGAATTCCTCATAATATTAAAGAGTTTAGTAGTTCTAAATTTAAAACTTATATAAAAAATGTACTAGTTCAGAGAGCGTACTACAGTATTCAGGAATATATGGACGATAAAAACCCATGGAGGGTTGTCGCGTAAAAACCACAGGACAGTTCTTTGGCATGTTATTATAATATATGTTGTTACATATGTATTTTGTAAAATTGTAAAACTGACATGATTTAAAAGAGCAACTATGGAGTTTCTTGCCGGTTCTTCTCCGTAGATACTGCTTTCCGAATCGGTGGTAAATTTTAAAATATGTAATGACGTTTCAAAAGTGCTTCTCTAAGAAGTCTAATTGAATAAATAAATGTTTGAGTTTGAGTTTGAGTTTAATAATGCGCATGCAAATCTTCGCTAATTGTCGTATTTCCGAAGACACTCGAATCATTGAATCGTAAGAGCCCTAAACAACGCACTTGCATTTTACACCTTGTTCAAAAGAAATAGAAGTCAATTCACGGTCATACACAATCAAAAACAAATCCGGCGGTAGGTGACGGTAGCCTGTCAGTCAAAAAACTCAAAAATACGTCAGTCGTCTTTAAATATTGGTGGTGATTGCACGTGTTCTCTCTGTGTGGAATTATATAGAGCTGCTATTACATACCCTTCTTGCCTCTTGGTTTTGTTTTTAAAGGTGAATTGAATTAATCGATGAAATGATTTACACAGGTGATGGCAGTAGGGAAAGTGAAAATGAAGAAGAGCATAATGAAAGTTCCGATGTACGTAAAATGTCAGAAATAAAGATAACCCCTGATTTTGATTGTTTTTATTTTTATTTTTTTGTAATTGTCATAATATTGAAGAATGATCACTGTAAATACTTTTGAACTGAGATTTTAATGATTAGATTTATATGGTTTAAATATGAAAACCATATTTTATACAATATAAATTTTGTGTTATTTAACCTTCTTTTCTTCCATCATTACACCAGTTTCAGTAAGACACTTTAAAAGTACTATAAAATTTTTCAAGTAAATCAATCTAACAAAGATATATTCGCAATCGTGGGGTTATACTCGCTAATTTACTTACAAGGAATTATCGAAACAAAATCGTTACTTACAAATACATATTAATCTCTTTTAGCACAAAACATATAATTTGACTAAATTATGCATGAAGAAAATGCATTTAACCACTCTATATACATATTATCATCTTCGGACGCTCCGGGAATATGACAGTTGCCGAACAGTGACGAAGATTTCTATGCGCATTATTACTTTTGGATTACTGTACCTATCTACCTACCTACTTGATAAAATTAAATGTAAGACACGGACACACGGGCTTCAATGCGGTCATTTACCTCTGAATTTTGTGAATATTTGCATTTGTTAGGTGATATTTTGAATGAAAAATAATCCTAGACAGAATATCTAACGTTTATCGTATACAAATTACAATAGGTATGTACGCGATAATAATCAATGTAAAATGAAACTAGGCTCTATCTAAATAGTCTTACCAGAAAACACCAGTTAGACTAAGTTATTTGAAGACTTCACTATCTACCTAATTAATATTGTTTTTTAATTAAATCAATTAATAATGCCGAATGCATAGTGCATACTACAGATTAAATAAAACAAGGCATCGTAAAAATTATCGTATTATCCAAGCACCATAAAGATATAAGAATAAACGTTATTGCTTCGAGGAAAAAATAAGTAATGGATCATTACAGTAATGTAATAATTGCAATAATAATAAGGTTAAGAGCCGACACACCCATAGGTCATTCGCGATAGAGTAAAAATATAAAGTATATTGGCCTTTGAAATCAGTTTATTGTGTTATCTCGTTTGACCAGTGACGGATTAACCCTTAATCAAATTAAGCAATTGCTTAGGGCATCACGTCTGAGGGGGCACCAGAAGAAGCACAAAAAAAATCCGTCCTTAGGGCATCACGTCTCACTCTCACGTCACCAAAAACCACACCAAAAAAAGTTTCTAGGACTAATTTGAAAATTCGCGCGTTTTAAGTTGACATAGAGTCCGACCTAGAGTCATAACCCCACTCCCGCTTGCCCAGTACAGTACAGCACAGTACAAATCTAGTAAACACATATCCAGAAGACCTTAACACCGAATTAAACCGAATTAATTAAAAAAAACTAATGTTTTTAGGCTGTAAAGGTTTAAAGACCGATTCTAGTTGACATACGGATAGGGGGGCCCACAGGCATGGATTGCTTAGGGCATCTAGTAGTCTTAATCCGTCACTGCGTTTGACGCAAGTGATATAATTAAATAATGTTTGTGTCGATGTTATTGGCGTCACTAGCTCTCGCACGCGGCTTCCGTTAGGTTTCGTACACTTATATTTTTGGCCAACTGGATATAGGGTCATTGCGCCAGTTCGCGTCCACTTAGTGCAGTTGGAAAGTTTGAAGGAGAAAATAAAAATGTTCCAGAACAAATTTCAACGCAAAATTTATGTAACGTGTTCATTACATAGTCTATTTTAAGATTTACTTTCAATTGTGTTGGAAATATCATGTGGTTTTTATTTATCTAGACAAATAGCAGAATTAGGCGTTTTACCCAGTTCGCGTCCAAAAATTCCAGTTTGCGTCCACCCCTGGACCAGTTCGCGTCCACCAGCTTAGAAAAGGAATTAAGAGTGTATTGGGTGAAATTAATCAGATAAATGCAAATAAAATTTAGATTTTAATAAATTATTTATTTACGAATATAGTTATTTAATAAAAACCGGCCAAATGCGAGTGGGACTCGCACATCGAGGCTTCCGTATTAACCTGTTTTTTTCATATGTTTTAAGTGTAAATGATTATTTTTTCAATGTTTCCCTTATTTGTGCTATAAGACGTTGCTTCGTACCAAACTTCAAGTGTCTGTATTCACGTAAAGTACCCTGTAGGTTTTGATTTCCTTGCAAATGTCGAAATTTGCGAAAATTTGCAGCATAAACGGCTGTATCTTTTGATTGCTTTGGCTTCTAAGTTTGATTTTTTCACTGCTTCAAGGGACCGTATATTTGAGTATTCAATATAAATTTCAGCTTTATACCTCCACGCGTTACTGAGAAAAAGGGTCTTGACAGAAAGACAGACCGGCAGACGGACATACAGACGGACGGATATCAAAGTGATCCTACAAGGATTCCGGTTTTTCCTTTTGAGGTTCGGAACCCTAAAATCAACATTATTATTAATATAATTCACTGTAAGGAAACTGGAAAAACTTATTTATATTTATCTTCTCATCATTAATAGAACTAAAAATTAACAAAAAACAACGTTACGTTATGTAAATAAATAATAATCAGTTCTATTAAGATTACCTACCTACCCTATTTTTTAGATTCTAATGAATTAAATTTCTTTTTTGTAATAATAATATATTAAATAATAAAATAATATAATATTTTCTTAACCACAGACTTATTGACTCTCATTCTCAAAGATACTAGTCTCATTCTTAGAATACCCATTTTAAAATGAAAAAATAGCATAAAAATTTGCTAATTTGAATGAAAATTTAAATTATCAACTTGTGGTCTTAGTCAAAAATTTACAATCTATTTTAAATTACATATTTTAACAAACAATTCATTGCTACGTAATGAAAAACAATGTGGACGCAATATGTTCTATTGTTATGCACTATAGGTATAGTTTGCGCCCACCGTGGACGCAAAATGGAAGTTGTACAAATTCGGTGTAGTAATTCGCGTCCACCTTATTTTAGCTATTAATTGTAAAAGAAATAAGCTGATTTATAATCCATACTATTCCATGTTTTGTTAGAAAAGTAAAGAAACAGTTACATATTCAAAAATTCACATTTAACAATAAGATACTTACCGTCAAACGCGACGCTGCGCACTATTTTTTTCTCAAAATCCCGCGCGTTTTAGCTCTCTCGTTTAATAGCCAAAATTAAATATTTTTTTTAAATAGGATAGGCGGTGCGCAGGCATATTTTGAATATGTGTGCATGTCTCTTATACATTGAGGTATTATTGGAAATTTTTCTTATTACAATTTTACATAAAGTATACTTATTTTCGTGAATTTTCTAAAAGATATCCGCAAAATGGACGCGAATAGGCAGGTGGACGCGAACAGGCGCAATGACCCTACATATTAAATAAACCAACCTATGTCACTTATGACCAATGGCTAAATGAAAAGAATAAAGGTTTTTGGGTAGTTAGCGGCCTTGGAGAAATAAAACACAATGAAGAGTTCGCATTAGCACAATTCATATGTTTTACTTTTTGTGTTTAACACTCGCTAATTCGGTTCTTCGATCATTAGTCGTTATTAAATAGGTCAAAGGGCAGGAAAAATAATACAAACTGCGCTTAAAATCATTTCAAAAGTCTCGTAAATAATGTTCATAGGGCGGTAGGTACGAAGTTCACAAGTCGGCTATGACCTAGCTATAGTTACATTCACCTATTTTAAAACCCGACTTGTTTATAAGCGCTACTATGTTGCGAACTCAGAATACATAAGTCATCGATAGAATGCCATGTGCTCCAAATCCGAATCTAATTTTAGATGAAGATGATGTTATCAATTTTGCATCGCAATTCGCGAAAGTGGAAACTGGAAAGTTCTTCAGCTAGTATTTGGTTTTTAATAAAAAAATAAGCTGCGATATCTGTTGAAGAAAAAATTACGTTTTATATTTTGTTTAAATAGTACCCACTATTATTAAATTAATTAAAAATGCATTTTTATATCGAAATCGTAATGTCACCTGAAACTTGTTCACAACCTTCGTACTACTTCATGCTTCGATGCAATGAAATCGGATATTAAATTAATTAATAATAGATCATACATTATTACAAACAGCATTTACTTCTACATAATATGTACATTTATTACATACAGCTTCAAGGCGCGGCTTTTTACTCGCGTATAAAAACTAAACCTATGGGCTAATCCAAACTATAATGTAGATTGTAGATGTTCCTAATTTCATCTAGGTTCATATGTTTAGCCGTTTGTGTGTAAAAGAGCAACAAGCTACTAGTATCTTTACAAACGTCAAATTTTAAGAAGAAGAAAATCCTATGGATTATTAAAGGTTTAAATATTGCACGAATAATGTTAATACAATCGAGTTTCTTGTAGGTTCTTCTCGGAAAAGACTTTTGAATCAATGCTAGTTAAAAAGCAACCATACATACTTGCAAAAATTAACTTTTCATGACATCTTTTACAGGCCAAACAGTATTCGCGCAAGGCGCAGCCGCGACCCCCGTTCCCCTGCTCAACGCAATGACAGACGTGGGTAAAGCTGGCTCCATGAAGGACATTAAGGTGGTCCACATGCACACGGAGATGGAGGCGAAATACGTGGCTCCAGAGTGCAAGGATATCTTCAGGTTTGTACAGTTACTACCAAACCCCATGTATACGTATAGTACGATTCAAACTTAATGGCGGCTCGGAACATCGTACGATCCTTCATCCTATGCACAGAAAACAATTTTAGGCATTCATCATCATCATCATCATCATCAGCCTTTCGATGTCCACTGCTGGACGTAGGCCTCTCCTAATGCACGCCACTGAGCCCGGTCGTTGGCTCTTTGCCGCCAGTTGTGGCCAGCAACCTTGCGGAAGTCGTCACTCCACCGTGTAGCAGGGCGTCCTAGGCATTAATTAATTTTAGGCATTAGCGGGTCGTTAAGGGACCTGTGCGCACCCGCACTCGCACCTGCACCTCTTCCGAGCCGCCATATTAAGTTCCGAATCGTACTATATCTGTCAGATTCCGTGTTTTGTCCAGACACTATTCATATAGAACTCGTATTTGTGTAACCGTGTGCGTGAAGCCTATACTCCTATAGGTATAATTAGCTTAACCTCTTAGGAGCCGGTTATCACTTTTATCCTACAGTAAGCTTAAAGATGAGTAGGAGCAGGTGGACAAGTTAGATAGTAAATTTTCCTTGGATGTTTATCATATTTAACACGCTTCTTATATTTTTATCGTAACTTATATTACGTATTAGTAACACATAGTTGAAATGCTAAATCTACTAATCCAGAAATAATAAAGAGTTGTGCAGTTAGTAAACAATCAAATGACACTTTTTAGATTTCGAAATAGTTGTTTAGAACGTGGTAGAACGAACGACGAACATCCAAAAATATGAACGCTTTTCAATAAGAGACAAAATTTTCGGAGCAATATTTACGTATAGAACGTCGCCTCAAAATTGTATGCGATTCGTTCTTTTTTACATTGCATCGACGAACGGCATCGACCTTCTCGCCAGGGAATGCCAAAGTTTCAATAAACCTGCTTTACATAACTTTATAGCGGATTACCAATATCGCGTGTCAACAGTGGTAAAGTGATAATTGATAAGGAATATCTGATAATTGATAACGTCCATTTGACATTCCACTCGATCTCAAATATGCCAATTCTTGTATTATTGTGCAATCAGCAAGGGAATTATGGAAGATCTCTGAATTGATAGATGTGTTGTGAATTGAGAAGCTTACTGGTTCATTTGGGAAGTTACCTTTTTGTCTATATGTATGCTTAAGGACCGAGGACGCTTAAAAATAGCTCACATATCGACGTAGTTACTGTAAAAGATCTACATCGCGATTCTTGCTAGTGTTGTGGCTTTAATGGAAATGCTCACGACGTGTTGTTCTCTTCCTAAACTTCATAAATAACATCTCTCTCATTATTAGTTACTTACATTTTTTGTTGAAATTCTTCAATAGCAATAAAGTTCTCGAACAACGGTTCTAATATCCAATTTATTTTAACTATTATTGATTTATTTACAAGATCAAGGCACAAGAATTATTTACTGCTCCAACTATACAAGTTACAAAACACAAAGTTATACACATTCGAAATTATGACTAATGAATAAATTAACTGATCAGATTTGAACAGGAATATCACGATGAAATTGGTATATACCAGAATTTAAAACGAAGATATTGAGTCAATTCTAGTTCTCGAATGGAAATCGAAAGAAAGATAAATTTCGTACAGCCAAAATAGAGATAAATTGTTTATTGTCCACCACATTGCTCATTTTAAGAAGTATATGTTACGTGTTTTTATCAAAACCGAGCTTAATAAACATGGTAAAATATGATACGGGAATTTTGGCTTGGGGAGTATAGTTCTATGCTACTACTTAGTTATTACTCCAACTTGAACATTTATTTAATCAATTACACTTCTTCTAGAAGCAGCGTCTCGTCATTACAAAGATTAATTTTTACTTCTGTTTCTCACAGATCGGTATCGCTATTCATGGCGGCTAACGTAAGAAAATCAGTTGCGGAAGGCAGATCTGATGCTATCCCCATCTTCCTGCAAGATATCCCCAAGCTGTTCCACAGGAAGATCATTCAGCCCGACATTGCTGTTATCCAGGTAATTTATGAGATACTCTTTTGTCGTTTTCTTTTTTGTAGAAATTATTATGTTGTGTCATTCTCGGTAGTAGTGTTTTAATGTTAGTAGATGCAGCAGCATAAATGCTTAGTTGTGCAGATGCAGCATTTGCTGGGAGGTGTTTCTTTCTTTAGTTACATTTTAGTTTTAAGTTTTTATTTTTAGTTGATTTTTCGTTCAACAGTTGTTTGTTTTCTTTTTCAACTGAACAGTGTGGTAAGTACTACAATAAATGCTTTCTATCTCTCTATTCTTAAATTGTAATGAAGGCCGTGTAGTAACGTAATAATATACTCCTCGTTTCTATTAGGTTACATCAGTTAAATAGACACTTTAAGCAAATAGGGTAGAATACGATACCGAGAAGAACTATAAATGTATATATTTGTGACATAGATGATGATATTATTTTTTGATTATGATATTTTGTGTTAGGTATCACCCCCAGACCAGCATGGGTACTGCAGCTTGGGTACCTCTGTCGACTGCGTTAGATCCGCTCTCGTTAATTCCAAAACTATTATTGGTAAGTCAAAACACAACTTTAAGTGTTGGCTTATAGTTTTTCAGAGTGTGTGATTTAAAAAAAATATATTTGTACCAAGATGTGCTAGAATTGTAAAACCTTAAATTCTGTTAACTAGGACAAGGTGTTTGGGAGAATTTAGTTACATGGAACCAGTTTTGTTATAAATGTACTGATCTTATTCATTTATAGCTGGTTAAAATAATTTATTAATCCAAAGTCTATAGATTGTGACTGATATTTGGTCGCTTTTGAAAGAAAAAAGATTGTGACTGATATTTGGTCGTAAACTATTTGGTCTAAGAACGAGAAATATCAAAAGTTCAAATACATAATGAGAAGTTTAATAAATTGGATATTATTTCTATCCCACCAGCACAAATCAATACACACATGCCTCGTACTTTCGGCGATGCAATCATCCATGTATCCCACGTGGACTATGCTGTAGTGGATAACACTCCTCTACCAGAACATGGCGGTAAGCCAGCAAGTGCTGAAGAGACGAAGATCGGACAGCTTATTGGGGATAACCTGGTGGAAGATGGGGCTACGCTGCAGATGGGTGAGCAGATAATACACTACATAGTATAAAACAAAGTCGCCTTTTCTGTCCCTATGTCCCTATTATGCTTAAATATTTTAAAACACGCAACGGATTTTGATGCGGTTTTTTTAAAAGAGTGATTCAAGAGGAAGGTTTTTGTATGTAATTTATTAGGTTTTAGACAAAGCGGGCGAAGCCGCGGGCGGATAGCTAGTAAATAATATTTCAGGACATTTTTCAAACATGGCACGATCTGATCCCATACTAAGCTTTCGCTTGTGTTATGGAAACCAGATGGCTGATAAACATACATTTATAATTTTAAATAATTACTTATATAGATAATTAACACCCAGACACAGGGCATCTATGTTCACAATGTATGCACAAATATTTGCCCCGGGTGGGCACCGAACCCACGACCTCTGGCTTGGAAGGCAATCGCACTACCAACTTAGCCAACCAGTCAGTCAAGACCGATACAGTAACAGTGTTGTTGTCGTCACTTTGAAATATAATTTCATTATCAAAAGTAGCAATTGTCATTATTAACTCCAATGTCAGTATGAAGTATTATCATGACATTAACATTATTATCATCAGATTATCGTCATAATCGAAATTTACAGAATCACTTTATAACTTTCAACTTTATCACAATATACAGATACAACCAGTAGGGAAACTTCATACAACACGTTCGAAATGGCTCACGCACACAAGCAAGAATCGTAAGGGTATTCTTGTATCTGTCAATATAATACCCTTACGATTCTCGTAAACACGCTTGCTTGTGTGCGTGAACCATTTCGAACGTGTTGTATGAAGCTTCCCTACTGGTTGTATCTGTATATTGTGACTTTATCACCATTGTCGTTATTAATACTACCATTATTGTTACCAAAGTAAATCTACAGGTTTTACATTTTCCTACGTCGGTTAGATGTTTAATATCTGCAGCAAAATACAATTCATTCCTTATTATACCGCATTACCGTGACCTATAATGCATCCCTGTGGAACACCAATGTTAATCGACGTCCTGTAAAATATTTCTTTATTAACAACAATGTTTTGTATTCAATTCTGAAAGCATGAAGCTATCAGGATACGAGCTAAACCTTTAATTCCATATTTATTAAGTTTCGCAATAATGTGGAATGTTCTACATAGTCAAATGCCTTGAGAAAGTCGCAAAATATCCCCAAACAGATTTATAACAGCTACTTCAGAAACTGTGGTTCGGTAATAAAAATACTATTCAATTTGTTAATATTCACCGATTTTTTATTTATTTTCCCACGCTTTATGTAAATTTGTCAAAAGCAATATTCTGGCATCAGTGGTGGAGACTGTAGACAATATAAATTTTATTCAGTTATTTATTTATATTATAACTGAATACAATTTTAATTAAATTGGTTAATAATATAATTATTTATTATCAGGTATCGGCAACATCCCGGATGCTGTGTTATCATCTCTCAAGAACCACAAAGACTTGGGTATTCACTCGGAGATGTTTAGTGTTGGCGTCGTCGATCTTGTGAAGAGGGGTTGCGTCACCAATAACAAGTTAGTGACGTCATTGTTCCTTAACTAGCTGTGCCTCGCGGTTTTACCCGCGTGGCTCCGCTCCTGTTGGTCTTAGCGTAAAGATATATAGCCTATAGCCTTCCTCGATAAATGGGCTATCTAACACCGAAAGAAATTTTCAATTCTCGTTCCTGAGATTAGCGCGTTCAAACAAACAAACTCTTCAGCTTTATAATATTAGTAACTATAATTATAAATTAGTATAGATTTAATTTTATACATAGACTCATTGATTTCTTTTAGAAGATAAGGTTTTTTGATAAAAAAATGTATTTAAAAAAATTCCCAAAAAATTAAGTTTTTTAGGTTAATAATTTGCAATAAATAATAATCTTAATTTATGGGAAACTTATTTACTTTAGTGTAGAGAAAAATTAAAATTTACGGATTGAAAAAGCACGATAATGTGCATGCTCTAAAAATGTCGAATTATTTTTTAATTTTAATTCATACAACTTTTTACATTGTGATTGACTGATTGTGTATTAAAAATTATATTTTTTATGTATTTGCAGGAAGAAAACCCACAGAGGCCGTATTGTTGGAAGTTTCTTGGTTGGCAACAGGGAGCTGTACGACTTTGTTGATAACAACCCCTTCATTGGTGAGATATTTTTTATTTTTAACCGAATTTTCTAAAAAAACTTAAGTAATATATATATAAATCTCGTGTCACAATGTTTGTACTCAATGGACTCCTAAACCACTTAACCAATTATAATAAAATTCGCACACCATGTGCAGTTCGATCCAACTTGCGAGATAGGATAGTTTAAACATGTAGGTACCACGGGCGAAGCCGGGGCGGACCGATAGTAGTTCTATATGAATAAAAGTTGCGTTCCGTTTTGCATAAATAATTTTTACGAATATATGTTCGGCGCATACGAATATTCGGTGATAAGCTCTTATTCAGCGAATACGAATATTCGTATTCGTTGCATATCTAATACTAGCTGTGCCCTGCGGTTTTACCCGCAGTGCTCCACTCCTGTTGGTCTTGGACCTCCGGGAAGTTGGCACCGCACTTTGAAGTTAGAAAAATTTTAAAG
>CAJQZM010036426.1:0-12573 GCA_907164665.1 Colias nastes
TTTTAACCAGTCTTATTATGTAGAAGATATTGATCAAAATAATGACGATGATAATTAGATAAAAACATTTTTTATTTAATTTTAGCCTTGTATTGAGTTTACTAAAAACCATTATTATTAATATCCAAGTTAAGTGCGCTGTCCTATGCTATTTATTATGCTGATCACATTAGAAAAAAACACTGAAAATACTATCTATGTAATACGTTTCTGCTCACATATCAGGAAATTAAAATAAATAAAATTGACGTAACTAACTACTTTTTATTCAGAATTATATTATTTTACGGGCTTCGCCCGCATAGTCAAAGAAACACACGCATAGTTCCCGTTTCCATGGAATTTCCGGGTTAAAACGAACCCTATAACCTTTCTCATGTCTCAAGCTATCTCTGTTCCAAATTTGAAGTAAATCCATACAGTACTTTTTCAGTTTAGCCCGGACAGACATAAAGACAAACAGACAAAAAATTCTTAAAAAAAAAATTTTGGGTTCGGTATATATTGTAGATCACACCCGGAGTATTATTTTAAACAAATATTCCATGTACAGTTTTAACTTCCCTACGATTTTATTATATTTAAAGATAATTTCAAGATGATTCATACCAAAAACGGGCTAATTTGGCGCTACCGACGCTCAATTAATAGGCTGTAGTTTCGTTGTTTACTGCTCGATTGTCATTATTTAAGGTTCATTAGAAAGGTGATAAAAGTAGCTATATGTTTTATAATAAGCTAAATTCTCATAATTCTAACGGTTACCGAGATTTTTACATTAAAAAAAAATATATATTTCATAAAATGTTGATTTTTGAAAATATTTCAGTTGGTACTAGTTTTACATTAATGAATCTAAGGAATCAAATAATGTTTATTTAATTATCTTTCAATTGACACCCTTTTTAAGTAAATCGGTCCAGTAGTTATCTAGATATACCGCACAATAGAACGGCCCGACGGCCACCTTTGCTACGTCATAGCTCCCCCCTCCATACCCCTAGGAAGTGACAACCGCACTTTTTGTGTTCAGAAAAACATGCCGATTAAGTGGATATCAGTTGTCCGTATGGCGGAGGTGAGTCCCACGGAAATGAATTTTATTTCAATTGGGGACTGTACTACTAGTTTAAATAACAAAAATGACATCAAAAATATCATGAACGTTAAAAATAGTGTTTTTTCTTAATATGTGTGTGTATGTATTATCTTACAAGTGCAATGTATGATACATAAAGACATTTTAAGTTTGAAAAATCAGATGTTTTGCGCGAAGTGACAGTAGTACCCACCTCAACGCTTCGCTTATGAGGCGTGCAATACAAAGTATGTCACTATAGTAGTAATTTTTCAAAGGCTAGTAAAAAACTCATTTTACCTTCTATCTGGAAGAATTCACAGTATTCTGAGCCTTGCTTCTGGGAAGTTGTCTTACCTTTGTACCGTGACCTACCTCAGTATTAAAAGTCATGATGAGTATATTTTACTGACTACATCAATAATTATACGGTAATGTTCAGGTATCAAATACATTAGGGTCACCGTATTTTTACCCCAGTTTTTTCACCTCAGTCGCCTACTTTATTTACAATACTAGCTTTCCGCCCGCGGCTTCACCCGCTTTTTCAATTAAAAACCCGCATAGTTCCCGTTTCCGTGGGATTTCCGAGATAAAACCTATCCTATGTGTTAATCCAAGTTACCCTCTGTATGTGTGCTTAATTTCATTGTAATCGGTTCAGTAGTATCTGCGTGAAAGAGTAACAAACACACACATTATACACATCCTCACAAACTTTCGCATTTATAATATTAGTAGGATTTTTTATTATAAATTCTTCTTTTAGGTATAAAAAATGTGTAGCCTCGATCATCTTTTTATTTAAATTACATCTTTCTTTCAATATTATCACGATTACCTCTCAATATCCCTCACGATAATTACTTTGCTCTTTATAAAATAAAGAATTAACCCGCCTGGAAACTTTTGCTAGAAAACAGGTGAGATTGAGTTTCTACGTGCTTTTTCTAAATCTAATTGGATATCGGATTCCGTGCATTGCCAATATATAAATGTCAATTAAAAATCTACATCGTTAAGTGCTTCAACGTAATCTTTCATACTAGGGTTCCGTATCATTCAAATATTAATTTAACTAAATTTTATTTTGGTATATTTGAATCTTGCCAAAGAAGTTTCACTTCTGACACGTGTGCTCGGCACACTTTTTTTTAAAGCTTCTGTACAGATTGGATCACTTGCAACATGTTTCTTCCCTTCGTTCCGAGGGGATTAAAAAGCATGATAGATACATCTGCTGTAGATTTCTGATTGATTGAATTGACTATCAGCTTCCTTTATTTATTTTTAAGCTATTGCATAGCTTCTATCGCGGGCCTTGAGCGCGGGGACCGAATCGAGAAATTCCGTAACGAAAAAACCTCACGCTCCCCACTCCGACGGGCTCGGAGGTGTGGCTTGAAGGCATGCTATGCAATAGCTTTACCGTGGCAGTCCCCGAGTGCCACACGTCTTTTTTTATAATAGAATTAATATTAATAGATTGACACTACATTGAAGCCATTGTACTCATGAAAAATTCTACTACTCCGTTAAATGCAAAGGTTGCATTTCTTCTCTGAAAACGCTCCCAAACATCCTGGAACTGCCAAAAAATTGTAAATTTCTACGCTTTTGAATTATTTACACCCAGAACAGAATAATAATAAACACAAACAGAAAATATTTAAACAATTTTGAAAATTCACTTACCATACCCAGTTTTACCAACCAAACCAACAAACTCTTCAGCTTTATAATATTAGTTTATATCTAAAGACCTCTGAAAAAGAATTAAAAGAAGAAATCCCGATAGCTATTCGCGTGCAGTTGTTATAAAACGGCAAACGACGCAATACACATAACGAGTGACGATGCTGAATTGCATTTATTTTCAATATGGCTGACATGAACGGTTATGCGAATGGTATGTGGATATAGGGAAATGTAAGTTTTAGATAACGGTAAGGGTAATCTAGTAATATGTTATCTTTCATTGCAAGAATTGATAGCCGTCACAGGTTTTGGAATTATATTATAATATTAGCTTATTAGCTATCCGCCCGCGGCTTCGTTCGCTTTGAGTAAAACTTACAAAATCTTATACTTAAAGTTAAAACCTACCTCAAAAACCTCTATATCTATTAAATAAAACACCATCGAAATCTGTTACTTACTTTTAAAAGATCTAAGCATACATATAGACTGATAAACAAACTATGCAGTGAGAACCATACAGAAATCAGGGTCGAAACTTTCATAATTGGACAATATTTTTATTAAATTGCTAACCGAAAATCAATTGTTTTTTCCTTACCTTTTCTATCTTAGAAATTGGAATTTGATTAATGTCTTATAAGAGCACAGGCTCTTGAAAGACAATTAAAATTTTATTAGAAATCTGGAATTATAATTTTATGTAACGGCCTTTTTTCATTAAGTGGTTTTTTTCATCTTCAAAGCAACATATTATCACCAACTCTCCTACAATTACTGACTTTTTATGTTATAGATAAAAATGCAGCCGTAAATTAAACATAATACCAACATACGTGCAAAATCCACTTTTTAATTATCGTTGATACGACATTTTCTTTCACTAAAACACAAGATAGCTAAGCTTAATGAATTCCGGCCGAATTAACCTTATTCAACAAATGAAATCGCGTGCTCGCATCGCAATAGTGTCGTATCTTGTACATTTACATAATGTGGTACTGTACAGTACATAGCTTAGTCGCTTAGCGTGTCACGTCGACATACACATGCAGAGAATAGCCAGCAGTTGAAATCGTATTGGAAATTTATTCTGTTTCAGTGTTAGGTAGATAGAAATATAGAAATCACTTTATTGTACAATACACACAAAAATACCATTACAGAAATAAAAACTTAAAATAAATGTACAATTTGGCAGCCTTATCCAGCCAGGCAACCTTGGAATATCCGTGTTATATGTTTATAAAGATTTATGTGTTGTATTTAATTGTCTCTTTGGTCAATATGTTGGCCCGATTGCTGTATTAGATTATAAATGGATAAGAAACAGGACAACTGTAGTTCCATAATTTTACGAGGAACGATGTAAACAATAAGTTGTTTTCAGGGTCGGACAATAATAATATTGTCTTTTTATTCAATTATCAATTAAAATAATTTTTCTGTTGGTGTTATCCCCAAAAGAGCCATGCAAGAAACCCAAGAGATTTCATTATTTTCTTTCATAGATTTTATCTAAATTATTTTATAGTTCAAAATTCATTAGATATTAATGCATAAATAACAAGACTGAACTCAGTCATCGTTTGACTATACTAATAGGAAGATAAACACAAATACATAGACATCATAAAAGTAAATTCTAACAAATTTCAGATTGATTCAAACCGTTACTATTAATAAAATAAAATAATTATTATTTTTTTAGCTCACCGTTCTTCCCAGCAATGTGTATCAATAACAGCGTTTAGCCTTAAAAGCTCGATCGTCAAGTCGTCCGGTATTCAAGTGCAAGAGTACGTAGCAGGCATTACTGTACCTCCGCTATACATTTTCCTTGCCTGTGTGTAACCCGCTTTATACTTGTTTAAATTGTAAAGAGAAAAACAGGGTGTTATCTCTGATTGCTATTCGTGTGTTTTTGAACGTGCAGAGGAAGTTACCTTTTCAGGATGTTTAATGTTGACTTCTGTTTAATAAGCAAAATAAATATTTTTAGTTGAAAATTGCACAACTGCATACTAGTAATAAAAATTAAGTGTATCTTGTCTTATTCAAATTCAGATATCATTAAAAAATTTAAATTGTCGTAGTCAGAGCTTTTCGTCTGTAATAGAATTGTAAAAAAATATAATATTATGATCTCTACATTATATTTATTTTCCTAATTAAATCGTAGAAAGTAATGAAATGCTCATTAATTCCTTGCCATTTATGAACGTTTATATGCATTACATGGCTGTAATTGTTATTTGCATTTCGGGAGAATAAGGGTCTTACAACTTGCTTATAATTATGTAATGCTTAAATAGCGTATTCAACCCATCTTGATATTTAACTGACATTATTAGCTTAACAGCATTTATCCAGAAGTCGCTAATAAATCTAAAATACCCATATTACTAGTGACATAAGTAATCCCGTAAGAAATAGTTACATAACCATTAGGCACAGGCCTTTTAGTATTCCAGTCTTGTAACCATAGAGAAAGATCCTTTGTAATCACTGACTGACCAGTGTAATATGAACAGATGGGAAATCTGCCATATTATGTTCACTTTTCCTAGCAAAGCTGCAGAATTTTAGACAATATATATATTAAATAGTGTGTTTATAGAGGTTCTTTTTGGTAGTAATGGAACGATTATTGGCTGGTGGCATTGGTATTAATACTTTATTTTATAGGGTGCGTGCTGTATACTTATATCACTTATACAATATACATATTTGGGTCTCGTGTTGGTTTTTTACAATTTTGCAGCCCCACACTATTGATGGGGCACATCTGTTTCCCTGATCAATTCTTTAGGGACAAATAGAGATGATCAGCCTGCTGTATCCTGCCAAATAGTTTTTCTTCGTCTCCACCGGGATCAAACCCTAGTTTGTATGCTCACGCGTTAACCACTGTACCCAGGAGGCCATGGAGAAAGGATCCTTTATAATCACTGACTTACGAGTGTAATATGAACAGACGAGAACCGTCATATTATGTTCACTTTTCCTAGCAAAGCTGCAGAATTTTAGACGATATGGATAATATAAATAGTGTCTTTATAGCTGAGGTCCTTTTGGACTATATAAAATATAGTATGTTATAGAGGTTCTTTTTGCGTCATAATGGAACGATCATTGGCTTGGGATATAAATATTCTATTTTAGAGGGTGCGTAATAATTGGGTGTGTTGAATTTTATATATTTTTTACGTGATTTTGTTGTATATGTAATACTTAATGCAATATGTATATAGAACTTTAGTAACATGATATTTCAAAAACTATGTAAGATATCTAGGTACCTATAGTATGTTATTCGAGTTGTATATTTGTAGACGTAAAACTAAATTTATACGCTTACAAAAATACAGTTATAAAAAAAAAATTGCGCGTGTTCGTACACACGTAAGAGGTGAAACTTCTTTATGACCTTATTTTTCAAAAAATAATTTACTATATGCAACTTTACAGAAATACGTCGAATCACGCGTGGTAGGGATAAGAAAAAGATGGCGCGTAACGGAAAAATGTCACGCGTAACGAAAAAATGTTACACTAAATTTTTTTACAACCCCGATAAAGAAGTTTCACTTCAATACTATTTGTAGCTTCTCCAAATTAAATATTTTTTCAGTCATTTTTAGAGGAATATTGAATTAGTAGATAGTACAAAAATAAATAGAAATTATTTAATTCAAATGATATTATTTACACAGCAATTCACGACAAAAGGAGCCAGGTCAGCGAATAGCTAGGACATCGCAGACCTAGGTAAGGTCCCGTAAGTTATAATGCAAAACTTGGATGAGTTTCCAACATAAATTGGATTATCTCCAGTTGACATTATTTGAAATACAATACACTGCTTTGTTTAGTTTTCTTTTTATAATAATATACATCATTCTATTCAAGGGTTGTATATATATACTTTTCTAAACTAATATTATAAAGCTGAAGAGTTTGCTTGTTTGTTTGAACGCGCTAATCTCAGGAACTACTGGTCCGATTTCAAAAATTCTTTCGGTTTTAGATCTCATTTATCGAAGAAGGTGCTCCGCGGTTTTACCCGCATTGCTCCGCTCTTGTTAGTCTTAGCGTGATGATAATATTATACTCCTCGATAAATGGGCTATCTGACAGAAAAATAATTTTTCAAATCGGACCAGTAGTTCTTGAGATTATCGCGTTCAATCAAACAAACAAACTCTTCAGCTTCATAATATAAGTATAGATACATAACATTCCTACTGTTTTTAAAGTAAATTTTCAAACTCAAGATCATTAGCAAGCACAACAGGGTAAAGACCGTTAAAACATTAAATCTACGAAACTAATCGTATTACGCTGAAGGACTTTGACATTTTTGATTCAATTTCCCGAGAAGTCGTCCCATAATGCACTCCGGACGAAGCGGGGCTTCAGACATAATTACGTCTAGATGTCTGCTTAGTGTTAATATTTTATTGGACATTAGTGCTCGAAATATTGTAGCACTTGTTTTTTGGGAATTTGGTATTTTTAACACGATTTTATTAGCTTCATCTGTATGTTTGTCTGCTTGTATGTAACCAACTCCAGTAATTGTATAATTTAGACAGGTAATATTTATAGTAATATTAGATTTCTATCCCCAATAAAATTACCTCTATAACAATGTAAATGACATAATATTTTACTGTTAACATATTTCAAAAGATAGTGCTATTCAAAGTATTTTGAAGACAATGCCATTCAAGTCAACATTTTATAATTCTTTGCAACTTTATTCTGTTCTTCAAAAATATTATCTGTCCATGTTGCCAGCTCTCCACATTTTCAGAATTTAAATTTCGAACGTCGAAATTCGACCGTTATCTTTGAATGTTGTCGAAAACCCCTCACTTAAAACTAACAATAGTTATTTTTATCTATGCCCCTCGGAATGCTTTGAGATTCGAATTTCGAAATCAGATACTTGATTTTATTTATTCTCACGTTTTTGTAGACTAAAAATCTCGCGCTTTGGGAATTTTATTCAGTAGGTATCATACAAGTAGACAGATGATACAAAACACTATAATATGAACATTTAAAACAGTTTAAAATTGTATGCTTGCAACGTAATAACGCATAGATTAAATTCACCATAAAAACCATAAAATGCAATTACATGCACTAGCACGGATCACATTTTTGCATACAAATATCACTTCAAAATTTAAATAAATTTCACTACCACAATTTTCCAAACGCCCGCGGCATGTTTTTCACTCACAGATATTAATATAACACTGACAATACATGACATTTGTTATCTGTACATCTTGTGACAGCGCGCGAAAATTGAATTCGGATACTCGCAGCAGCATCTGCAATTTGTCAAGTAAAATGAGACGACACGGGCCGTTCCTTGCTGTCTCGTTAATCCGAACGCGCTGCACTTTTTGTGAGCCACTTCTGAACGTTTTCCCGCCCTTTTTATTCGTTTAATCTTTCAGCCACGGTTGATTAACGACACGGTGAAACTGATTCTGAGCTCCTTTTGGGGAAAGTAGCTGGAGATATTTATCATTTTTGAAAGAATATACTGAAAGTAGCAATATGTTGTTATTGTATTCTTTAATCTGAGCCTCACTGTGATGATTTAATAGTTATAATATTTTCTTTTGAGATATTGAGGTATTACGACACTCTGAACTTACAAGAAGTTTTGTTTTTCATTTTAACAAGATACAATCTTTGATAAAAATGTTAATTATATAGATCATAATATCATTCTTATGTTTCTTTAATAATTATTGATTACTGCTATGTTTCTACCTTTATGATATACTAGCTTTCCGCCCGCGGCTTCGCCCACGTTTTCAAATAAAAACCCGCATAGTTCCCGCTCCCGTGGTATTTCTGGGATAAAACCTATCCTATGTGTTAATCCAAGTTACTCTCTATATGTGCGCTATATTTCATTGTAATCGGTTCAGTAGTATTTACGTGAAAGAGTAACAAACACACACACATCCTCACAAACTTTCGCATTTATAATTAACTAGATTTCCGCCCGCGGCTTCGCCCGCGTTTGCAAAGGAAAACCCGCATAGTTCCCGTTCCCGTGGGATTTCCGGGATAAAAACTATCCTATGTGTTAATCCAAGTTACCCTCTATATGTGTGCTAAATTTCATTGTAATCGGTTCAGTAGTTTTTACGTGAAAGAGTAACAAACATCCATACATCCATACATCCATACAAACTTTCGCATTTATAATATTAGTAGGATTACTAGCTTCCCGGCTGCAGCTTCGTTGTCAAAAACCGTACAAGTAAATCATAATCTCAACACTAAAATCTTCCACTTGAATCACTTTATCAAATAAATCTCATCTTGTTCCGTTGTTTCGTTTTCAAGATCCAAGCATACATAGAGACAGATAGACTACGAGAAGCAACTTTGTACTATGTATGAAATTACAAATTAGATTCGTATAATAATAATTTTTCAGTCACAACACTACACTAGTTACAAGTACCAACGCTATAACTCTCAGCAGCACAACTTCACAGTTCAGAAAACGTCACGTCTCGTCACCTAATAAAGTAAAAAAATTATTAAAAACATGTTTATTCAAAAGGCGCGCTGAAACAAGCGTGGGCATAATACACTTCAACATAGTGTGATGTACCTGTATACTAACTAATCTATGACGCGGTAAAATTGCAGTGTTTGTCGTACATTACGTTTTTGAAGTGAAACTTCTTTACGCGCGTTGAGAGTAAATTTAAAGGTCGCGTCATGACCGTTTATGCGACCTTGAAATTTACTCACAACGCCGTCACACCATGGAGTAAGGCGACCATTTTGTATCTTTGAATCTTGCCAAAGAAGTTTCGCTTCTGACACGTGTGCTCGGCACATACGCTCTTTTTTGTGTCGGGTGTGACTGCATCAATGCATTGACGGCGTTGTTTCTAAAAGTTTGTATGAATTAAAAAGATTGGGATGGAGGTTGGTTGGGTCCTCTGAGTTAGTATTAGGACTTAGTCTGTGAAACTTCTAGGTTCTGTATTTCATTTCTGTTTGGTAGATATATTTCATTTGATATATAAGATTAAACTAGTGCTGGAATTACTGCTTACCTATTTATTGGATATCTATTTTATATAAACTAATCAGTCGCTTCAGCTTTACCTGACAAATAAAATATACAAGATATATTTACACTATGATCAACATCTCTTCATCCAGTAGAGTAATAGACTAACAAACATGCTAACACAGTTCTTGATATACAATAGCAGTAGCATGGTGCAAATGCAGATATAAATATTCACATAGATTATACTAATTTTATACATTTACGAAAGGAAGTCACAAATAGAGCTACCACTTGACAAGTGACAAACGCCCAAAATCATTAATCATCCAGACCCATTAGTTGCGGAGAGGGGTTAGGGGTTCGGACCCCCACTTTGTAACGTGACTCCTGACTACGTATAACCTTTTATTAAGTTGTTTATTTCTACGTCAACAACGTCTATATTCATAGATGTAAACTGTACCTTTGTTAAAGTGATATACATCTTTTAGTAGTAGATAACTTGTGATTCTTAAATACATAAAAAGAGTGTGTGAGCCGAGCACACGTATCAGAAGTAAAACTTCTTTGGTAAGATTCAAATATACCAAAATCATTGCCTTACTTCATAACGGTATTGCCATGACACGACCTTGAAATTTTACTCTGAACGCGCCTAAAGAAGTTTCACTTCCAAAACATGTCTTAATAATTATTATTTTTTTTTAATCTATTAATATCTATTATTATCTCTTAATATTTGCTGTATTTGTGGCATGTTAAGTTTATGTTGTTATATTTAGTGTAGTAGCGTTCCTATTTCCATGTTGTTTACAACCTTTTCTAACACATTACACACCGCGCAATATTTTCCTATACATCACCTACATAACATATCACACAATATACATATTAACTTTATTTCATACACAGCGCGCAATGAACGCCAAGCGATACAGTCGCGTCGACCCACATGCAAACAGTACACAGCCTTCAAGCTAAGTGTAGTCTTCCCGTGACTTGAATAATAAACGCGTTCTTTGTAATTTATCAGTCGCTTTGTTACTGACCGGATAGTTCTGACTTTGTACGACTTTTTTGAAGTTTCGACATTTAATTAGTTTGTAACGTATTGATTGGGTATAGACTACAGGCCCATGTTGAAAAAATTATGGAAAATAAAAATTATAAAATTATGTACAAAAATGGTGGTCCACAAAGTCGGAATTTATTTTTTGAAGTGAAACTTCTTTATCGGGGGTGGACAAAAATTTAGTGTAACATTTTTGCGTTACGCCGTACGCGTGACATTTTTGCGTTACGCCGTGAGCGTGACATTTTTGCGTTACGCGCCAACTTTTTCTTATCCCTACCACGCGTGATTCGACGTATAGGTACTTTCTCCAGTGGAGTAGGGATAGCGTATCGTTTTAACGTACGTCCTACCACTTTACTTGACCGTTTTTCTATTGCACTCGTATTTATTTCCAACGCTCTATAGTGACGTGATAATATTACTGTTCTGCTGTTTATTATCCCTAATAAAGAAAAATAAAAATAATATTATATTAAAGTGATCAGCAAAATCAAAGTGTTTATTTTAATTCTAATTCCAGTGAATTTTTAAAAAAAGTAAGTAATTACATCTCTTTTTCAAATACTTAGGTGTAATTATGGTATTTATTTTTCTAAGTTATTTAAAATTAACCTCACTTTTTGATTGTATTTTTCAATTTTTTCAATTTTATTATATTATGTATAGATACACTAATACGTGGGTGGAATTATGGTATAAATTTTTTCTAATACTTGAATGTTGATTGTGGTACATATTTATTTTTCTAAAATATTTAAAGTTAACCTCAGTTTTTGATTGAATTTTTTAAAACACCAACACGTGGGCGTGATCATGTTATTTATTTTTCAAGTTATTTAAGCTTAACCTCTGTCTTAATATGTATATACTATGTGCGTCATTAATTTCTGACTGTTTCGAGATTTGTTGCAAAATAAAACAGTGTGTAACAGTTAAACAATTGAGTAAAAGTATAATTTCATAGATAACACGTTGAGAAGTTCCCTGTATAAATATATATATCTTGTATAAATATATACATATGCCTATAGATATATATCTTTACTCAATTGTTTAATTTTATTGATTTTTATTTATTCACTTTTTATATTTACCTCTTAATTTAACTAGGTACACGGATTTTTATATTTACGGAATTTTTTATCGATACACATTTTTAATATAGAATATTTTATTTTATGCTTTTTTTAGTACAATTAATTTATTTTCTTTCATTTGTTCATTTAATTTTACAAATTTTATTTTGCACCAAATCTCGAAACAGTCAGAAATTAATGACGCACATAATATTATATATACGGTAGAACCCCGTTGAGTCGAACCTCGATAAGTCAAAAACCTCCAAATCTCGAAAAAATGTTTTGTTCCCTTCCCTTCAAACACCAAAACCTCCATTACTTGAAATCTCTACCCTCTGTTAGTCGAAATAATCACCGAGTCCCTCCAAGCCATTTTGGTAAATATTTTCACTCTATGACTCGAAAAATTAAATTTGAGCTCTGTATGTCGAACATAGCTCAACGTTTTATTGTACAACCTTTACAACTTAATCATTAGGAATTTATTACCTCTATTGTTCGAACAAAAATAAGTTACCGACTTTAAGAACGTGCCGACAATGTAAGTACACTATTGTTTCTTAGAAAACAT
>CAJQZM010036426.1:12583-26795 GCA_907164665.1 Colias nastes
AAGAACGTGCCGACAATGTAAGTACACTATTGTTTCTTAGAAAACATATTACCTCTACCTATTGTTCGAACAAAAATAAGTTACCGACTTTAAGAACTTGCCGACAATGTAAGTACACTATTGTTTCTTAGAAAACATTTAAGGAGTATACGATAATAAATCTATGACTCACGTAAACACGTGTTTGTCGAGTCGAAATCCTTTATAAGTTGAAAACTCTAAAACTAGAATTTTTGAACTACCGCACGAGCCGAGCGAGCGAAGCGAGCGAGTTGCAGCAGCGGCCGGTGTAAATATAGCGAGGAGCGAAGCGACGAGCGTGTTAGACTAACATATTTCTGTAATATTGTATATAGTAAATTATTTTTTGAAAAATAAGGTCATAAAGAAGTTTCACTTCTTACGTGTGTACTCTAGTACACGCACACATTTTTTTTTTCCGACAATTGCCGGTGTAAATTTGGTCATTTGATTTTGTACGGCATCTGTGTCATACTATTTCAATACTGCTTTTAATCCATTATTCCGCAACGCCGTACAAAAATCATGGAGACAAGGGGAAAAAATATGTACCTGTACTTTCGAATTCTCATCTGTACTCAGGTGGACAGCTTACAAGTGACGGCATAGTGCTGAATCTTATTATTTTATGCTCTTATATAGTTCTAGATAGGTCACCTGGTGGTTCAAATGACCCATAATTTTTTCAACATGGGCCTGTAGTCTAGTATGCGCCATGTATGCGCTATATTGGTGCTATTGGTATACATTGGTGTTGTTTTAGAAATTGGGCAAATCAATGTGCTAAACTAGACAAGCTAGGTACCCTTTAACACACTAAGTTTTTATTCTATTACTAGCACTCCGCGTGCGGTTTCGCCCACTTTGTAGGAAACTTAATAAATTATGTACTAAACTCTTCTTCAAGAACCACTTTATCTATTAAAAAAAAAGACGGGTTGCACTCCGGGAGTGCCGGCAGAAGTGAAAACGCGCGTAGTAGAGAGGGGATAGCTGTCTACTCTCCATCCGTCTTACGCTTTTTCGATCAGGTCACGTGTCCTGACGCGAGTTTAAGATTTTATACCCATTACAGAAAAAGTGCTCAACGCCGCTAAAAAAGTTTTCACTTCAAAAACATCATCAAAAATTCGTTGCATATTCTTAAAGATTTAAGGCATGGACAGACAGCTACACTGACTCTGTTTTATACTATGTAGTGTTGGTTTAAAATTGAAAAGAATACAAAATAAGTTAATATAACCAAATAGGTATGTATTAAGCTATTTGGTATTAGAAAATTACCATAATAGATGCTTATAGAGTGTAAATAATATTTTTTTCATAATTATTTAAAACCTACGAACTGAACTTCCTTCATTAAATAGATAAAATTACTGTTCGAAATTACCAAACAGAATATCAAAAATTTTAATTTGCCAAGCCATAATCGTAGCAATTCAAACAAATGTTAAATAATATCTTTCCAATGCAAATAAATGCTAATTTAAAACTACCCTCACGTATTAATTTAATATGCCTTTAAAATCAAATCAAATGAAGACACGTTTACTGCAAACGATTATATTATATTATGTAAATGGAACTCCATTGGAATACTATCAACAAAAATAAATCATTTTAATGATTTAACATAATTCTCATATCTGCTTATCTGGTTTAGGATTGCACTCGTAATTGGAGTATTAAATTATTATAGTGTATTTAGTGGTTACCTACTTGTGTATCATTTGAATTATTATCATAATACTAATTTGATAAATATCCTATAATAATTATTATAATAGTTATAGAAACACATTATATTCAAATTAATAGAATAACCATTTTGTTATTTAACCAGCTGTGCCCCGCGGTTTTACCCGCATTGTTCCGCACCTGTTGGTTTTAGCGTGATGATATATACGTATAGCCCACAGCCTTCCTCGATAAATGGGCTATCTAAAACTGAAAGAATTTTTCAAATCGGACCAATATATAATTTCCTAATAGTTCCTGAGATTAGCGCGTTCAAACAAACAAATAAATTATTCAGCTTTATAATATTAACTACAGATACTCTCGTTGAATTCGACTCGACTTTGAATTCCTGAATTTACAACAAAATAAAAGTTGGAGGCTTCAGAATATGTCTCTCTATAACATAACTGCATGGCCCAAAGGTAAAACAATATAATAATAATTTTCACAAAATAATTAACAAATGGCTAAAAGCACACATTCGGTTATTTTTTCCATATAAAACAATTTACGTTAATTAAACTATCCCTAAACTCCGTTTACAAAATAAACGTAACTGTTACCCGATAGCGTTGCGTGTGAGATATCATCAAAATAATGGCTTTATCCAGCTATAATGGATATTTGGACGAAATTGCTTTAACTTCTTTATTGAATTTAACATACAATTTGATAACGTTCCGTTACAAAACACAGTCATTTTCTTATACTGAGAAATTTCATTTCTTACACAAAATAATAAGTGGTTCTAAGAGTACCTAGTAAGTATATATGAGCAATAAATAGTTCTACTTCTGGTGAAAGATTGAAAATTTCATTTTTTTTTTTATATAAAAATAATTAAAGAAGGAAATTATTTTTTTCTAGTTACCTAGGTTTTCTTATATATCTTTCAGGAGAATGTAAAACGGATAAACAGTATGATAAAATTATGGTAGGTATAAATATTGATAAAGGAAATGACATTTTAATAACTTTTTTCTCATTATCGTCGTATTAAGCCGTAGCTTTATATTCGTACTAATATTATATTATATGCTAAAGTGTGTTTGTGTGTTTGTTTGCCTTTCGGTATGTCGTAACGGAGCAATTTAATGATATAATTTTTGTGTCTGGAGATACATAGGAGTCTAGAGGGTGACATAAGCTACTTTTACCTGAATGGAATACCTCATTTCTATGGAATATCCTTAAAATACGCCGGAAAAACCGAAAGCTAGTGAGTCTATACCTCTAAAAATAAAGTATCACTTATTATTTCTATTACTTCCAATTTCTTTCCACTTACAATACATTTAACACTTTAATATTTTTACTTTTTATTTCCATCATACATCTTTTAAGACTACCTACGGTATTTCCTTACACAATATATTATATATCAACAACAATGCTATATCGTGATATCGGCAGACCACGAACGTCCAACTGAAATATTAGCCCCACTGACAATTATTTAGGCGAATCCACTGGCATATGTAGTGGATATTTGTTAAACTCGGTTACATTTCAATGATTTCCCGGGTAATGGATTCACTCTGCGGTTTTGTTCGTGTAATTGAAAGTGCGTTAGGCGACATAGAAAATGTTTTAGCGTTTGTTATTAGAAATTTGTAAAGCATTTGAATGATCCCTACTATAAATATAATATTATAAATGTGAAAGTAACTCTGTCTGTCTGTTACGCTTTCCCGCTTAAACCTCTCAACCGATTTTGATGAAATTTGGCACAGACAATCTTTAGACCCTGAGAAAGAACATAGGCTACCTTTTATTGCGAAATATGTACCACGGGCGAAGCCGGGGCGGACCGCTAGTATAAAACTAAATATCAGACGCTAGAGGCTAGGCGTTGCTCCGGCATGGCAGAAAGACGCGGATTCGAATTCACCTTCTGATCGAATTATGTTCTATTCTTTAAAATTTTCTCAATGTTGCGTTTTTGATGGTAGGTACATATTTAAATGTGTTTTGTATTATTGAGTAAAATAAAACTTGTTAACGTTAGTTAAGTATTATGACTACCTAAATGATAAGAAAATTGCGATTCATAATAAACGTATTTCATACGAAACTTTTATGCCCAATGGCGGTAATAGCGGACCTAACAAAATGTAAACCATCGAATGAAAGACACTAACATTTTTATCAAAACCGGTTCAGTCGTGAAGGAGGACTAGGTACACAATATATGACATACTTCATTTAAAAATTAAGTACATATTTGTAATTTTTATTATGTACTTTATAGAGTTATTTGACTGAAAGAGTATGTTTCAGTTTAATAACTCTTTCGCAAAACTCATACACTTACATAATAATTGTAATTTTATTTATAACGAAAAGGAACAAATTGTGAAATAACACCAAAAAATCGTTGCATTGCGAAACAAATTTGTTAAATCACTATTTATTCTCATTCGTAATATAAGTATCGAGTTTCGACTATCGGAATATTCAGCCGAATCCCAAACGGGGTTCAATCCAGATTTAATTAAGTTTCCTTAATTATATCGAGTTAAAAAAATAAACTCTCGATAATAACAGTTTCTGTTCTCGATTCGATTACGTGAATTGCATTCGATATAAAAATAGTCCATTAACTTTTCGAGTGTTGCAAAATTGGAAAATGTTAGGTCTTATTTCATTTAAATTGAGATTGCGAAGCGAGTTTTTAAATTTAATTGCGAGTTTTAAAAGCGATGGATAAGTTGAGCTTTGGATGCGATTTTTTTGAAACAAGTCTGCTTACGTTTTAATTAAAGTTTACAGGACACAGGCGTTACAAAGAAATCTTTTGAATAAATTAAGATGTATTCTTGCTTCTGGCTTTGATATTTAATTGAACCTAAACATTTTTAAAATGAAAATAAAGAAATACATTGTTTGGAAATGTTTCGTTATTAGATTATGTTATTTGAAATCATCGCATGAGCTGATAATCTTTGTGTACGGTGCATTTACATCAAAAGAGCGAATGCTCATTCTAACCGCACTGCGTCTTTCCAATCTATACATAGCCAGAACGCAACCATAGGAAACTGCTCGTGTATATTATATTGTAATACTGTTTTTAAGTCTGTGATTACAATATATACACGAATTTTGCGTACTGATCGCGTATACTTTGTAACGCGGATGCTTGCGTCTTCGTTCCAAACTAAACACGATCAGTACGCAAAATATAACTAAATATACTACACCATTTACGCTTGAACGAAATAATAAATATGTATAAAGGTAATCAAAGACTTATACACAGCTATATCTATCTACTTTTATTTTTCTTGATTATTATTGATTTAGTAAAATATGGAATAAAAATATTATTAGGTAAGCTTAGGCAAATAAATAGGTAACAGCTACACTACAAAATATACGCGATTTGCGTACTACTGCAGTAATTGTATAGATTGGAAGAACTTTGTGAAAAAGTTATTTCCAAACTATACGTGATTAGTTTCACACCGTTGCGTGCTGGCCTTGTATCACCTTGTATAGATTGGAAATACTCAACCGCACTATGTCATATACAGGCGCAGAGCATTCTTTCGTTGTTCTTAGTGCGTTTGAAAAGATTCTATGCAATGTTCTAATACTGAACAACACTGAATACGTATTTTTGTTTATACTAAAAGATCACGAAAGAATGCTCTTGATCTAGCTCTATGTTGGTTTGATGTAAATGCATCGTAAATTTACAACATAACATGTATTATGTAGTTTCACATAAAAAAGATACTATGTTAACTTAGTGGAAGACTTAAATTCACTTTCCTAGAAGTTATTTCTTGACACAGGTGTATTTTGTTCAGCTTACCTTAGAATCCTGTTTAAACTCTTATGAAGTGATTATAAGGTGCAGTTTAGTGAATCTTATTCAGCTTCTACAATACAGAATAATTTTCTAAATAAAATACTAGGTATGCTAGAACCTTCTCGTATCACAGTGTTTCTAAATTCCTCCAAAACAGTTTGACCATTTTTAATAGATTTTTTGTGTAGATAAAATTACTAAAATATTTCTTCTTACAAAATGGCTATGATTAAGTAGTTTAATAAAAAAATATTAAAATGTAATGAACTATATTTATAGGTACCTATATCAAAGTTTTGAAGGTTTATTTCTTCCTTCTCAGTATATTGAATAATTTCTGTATCAGACATCAGTATAACCTTTCTAGTAAAGTTGAGTTTCTTTCTAGGAAATATATTATATTCCTAGTTAGTAACTGTATACTTAGATGCAAATATTCCAACATTCAATAATGAAATAACGAAACTCACATATACAAAATTTTTTACATCCTATTTTGATATATTTCCTGTAATAAATGTGAATTTGTGAAGATGTATGCATGTATGGGTAAATGTTATCTTTTCATCAAAAACAGCTGAGTAGTTATGTATAAAATTTTATAAGAAGATAGATAATAGTCTAAAATCTAGATAATACTCAAGCTATTGGATACTAATTTAGACAAAAACCTCTATTACCACTTTTTGCCTAGGATTGAAGTTGCGGCATTAGAACATTCCTACATACCTTCTATAATAAACGTAATGTCTAAAAACCAAAACCTCCTTACTGCCAGTCGGTTAATAATTTGATAACAAACAATAAACGTTTATCTATATTTGTACAATACAGGTCTTTAACTTTTTCACGCATATTCCAGAAGTTGCTACGAGGCATCGTTATAAGTTTGAAATTTAATAAAAAACACAAAGAGCCCGTCTTTAAATAGCTGTTTTAGTTGTTTCAACTTCGGGAATACGCTTATGAGTTACAGCAATCTGTTGTAGATATATCTATGTATAATGATTTCATATTAAGTTTATATATCCAAATTATATCTAGATATCTGTTATTGTGTAAAGAAGAGTTAAATAAATGGTAGAGAAAGAGTTAGAAACTACAAGTAGAGCCAGATTTTATTTTCGACTTGCTGATGAAACACCAAGTGTATGTTTGTATATTATAACAACTTGTATATATTTATTAACTTACCACGAAAAATAAAACATTCATCGAACACATAGGCACCACAAATAATAATTAATCAATCAACAATTAATTGAACACCGCATCCGAATATACTTTAAAAACCTTATTGACTTTGTTATTAAACCAAATCGAATTAGAGTATATTCACACATACTTAAATGTGAGAAGTGAGTAAACTCAAAAGCCCGCAAATAAAACAGGCATCAGGAACTTGGTAGGAACAATCCATCAAACTGACGCGCCTTGTGCAGACAGTGATGTATTAACTAATTTAATCATCAACATTTATTCACCTGTTCTTCAAAAATCTCCTTAATTAGCTGTGTGTGTTGGCCTTAACATAACACAGAATGAGCAAATGCAACTTTAAGTTCAGATAGTTAAGGTTGAAAGTGCATTGTAGATTGTTGAGTGTCGTAAATGTCTGGGGACTGACAAATGTCTCTCAGTTTTAAAGGGGATTGTTTTGTTGTGTTTTTACTTGTTTACGCCAAATTGCATGCATCAAGGACATAAATCTTGGATAATTTGTGCTTTGATTGGGGACGTTTCGTTCGCTAATTCTATGTAAATGACACATAAATCTTTTTGTTCTCTAGAAACTTACGTCTTTACGTTTTATGTGCGTCTTTATTACAGTTAGCAAATGGTTTCAGTCATAATATAATCTACACACGCTAGTACAAACGCTGATTAAAGCAATAACATCTTATTTGTTTATTTCTAAAAGTCTGTTATTACTTGGGCCTAAAATTTAATAATTAGTTCAGCTGTTTGCACAGTATAATATATTATTATCGTGCGAGTTTCATAAGATCATTTGTGGTTTAAAATAGGTTTAAAAATACATAAGACTACGAAGTACCTTTCAAATTAAATAACGAACGTTAAACATATTTGTACCAACCAAGACCAAATATTGAAATAAAATTCCCTTGAGAAATTAATTGTAACTCTCTGTAATCAATTACTCTGTACACGACAAGGAAAAGTTTTAGCAGTCACATCAAATTTTACTGAAATTTAATTGGTACACATATTTGATGTTCCATTTCTGTCTTGACGTGACTTGTTATTAATTTAAGGAACCATTATTAAAATGACATTTTTGGCACAGTCTCGATAATTTTAGGGGTGATTGCGAGAATTTTCTTTTGATATTGCTTTTAATAGGTATAAATGATTGTGTCTATGTTACTGTAAAGAAGTTGTTATGTGTATTAATATAATATAATAATAAAGAAGCTGTCTATACTACATACTATCTATAAAAAGGATCTGATTTTATGCTTATTATAGTCCTTTTCACCTATGATGATTCCTGTGACACTTCATCGTGTTCCGAATTACGTATTTTATGTTTAAAACGCCAAAATAATTTTAGTGCATAATATTTTTATTTTATGGCGGCATTATTACCAAAAATATAAAAATGAAACATCTTAAGCTTATAAATCAAAAACAGTATTGTTTAGTTTAATATAATGAAAAATAAAATAAAATAACACAAAAATATAATACCTACGCAATTCGTGTACATGAAATGGATCGTTGAAAAATCATAGAGTTGGAAAATCATATAATCGGCGCCCATCTTGTGATCGTTTGTCAATCGAGTCAATCGTCTGTACGAGTGCGTCAGCCTTGTATACAAGTTGCATTTTTATATTGATACTTTACGTGGTATTCTGTTATTGTTACTAATTGTTATTGTTGACTTTTTTTTGCTGTTGTTTGCTAAGTTTCCTTACTTAATTGTTGGCGAAATGCCGAAAAAACTAATTTTGGTACTTTATTCAAATCGATTTCATTTCCATATAAAATATTATCGATTATCGGAAACAATTGATATGATTTCAGTAAAGACATCTCTACACGTGTCAAAAATCGATGTGTCACAGAAATCATCTTAGGTGGAAAGGACTATAGTACGACTTAACTCGAAAACTACTAGACCGATTTTTAAAACACGTAACTGTCAATAGAATGGCACATATTTACGGAGTAATTCAATTTTTTTATTTTATATTCCAGATCAACCCGGGGAATTATCAGAAGCTGCAACGCCGAAAAACTTCTTATTGTAAATTGTATGAATAAATAAATTATAACTGTATATTTTTGCATCATTTATTTTCACTTTTCCTTTACGATTTTTCTAACTTGTCCCTAAACTTATACAAAAAACCTTCAAATTCAATCCAAATAAGATCAATCCAATTTATTTCGCACGGGTTAATCGCGAAAGCGCTATGTTAAATCGGGCTCAAGCGTTACCATGGCAACGGTATATGTAGGTACTACATTATGACAAGTTCCGAATAGTTGAAATATCTAATAGGTTTGATATGTTTTGAGCTGCCAACTGTCAGATAGTTTAGAATATTGTTTAGAAATGCGCTAGGTCAGCTCTGTTGTATGGAAAATTGACACTAAATTATGCTGAGTTGGGATAAGCTGATAACATAGATATTATGTAATCAGTCTCCTAAATATATAGTAGTAAGGGATTCCCCCTTCGTCGGACTATATATTTATCTATAATGTGTATGTGTGTGTGTTGGTCGACTTGCTGACTTTATGTTTGTAATGGATGCTCGTAAACTGCTAAACCAATTTTGAAAATTATTCCAGTGAAAGTACATAATTCTCGATAAATTATTCAAAAAAATATAGTATTCTGAGTTATATTATTTAAACAAAGCATTCCCAAGAGATTTTCGAGAAATCTCCAGAATATCCTACATTGAAACACAGTCACAATTTATCATTGACAAGCGCCTGCGCATGTCCCTCGAGAAACTAATTTATAAGTATCACTCTATACCTCTTTTATTTACCTCGTTCCGCTTCAATGGAGTTATATTTGGTTAATGTATTTTGTGGTATTTCGATAGAACACATGGGTTGGAAATGTTTAGAATGTAAAAATAGATATAAGTAAAGATACTGTTAGTCTTTACGTGAATATTGTTCAGGAGATGAGCTTCTAATTACTTTCAGTATATTTTACATTTCTTCGGAGCTTCATAGGTATCAGGATACAGGTAAGTCGTATATGGGAAAGGTGAAATTTAGATTACATACTAAATGTAATTCAAAGTGTTTTGTATTGTAATTCATAATGTATGCATTACAATATTACACTACAAATTACAGTGCAAATATCCTTAATATGAAAACTAATTTAAAGCGAATTGAATATGAAATTCACACATTTTCGAATAGATTCTGGTTTTAAAACGTCATAGTAAAAGTCTAAAGGATGTCTGAAATAAAAAGCTCGTGGTTTATATGGGAACCGCTATGTTTGTTATGGTACCGAATTTAGGGGAACCGCTATCTTTGTTATGGTACCGTGTATTTATTAATTTTTTACATGTTTTTTTTTGTCGTATGACATTTGTGGCCACAACAGGTTATGGCTGAAAAACAGCGGTGAAAGCAGTGGCCTTTTGGTCATTGTTTTCTCCATATGCTGAATCCATATCCTTTTCGTGGTGATTCTTTTATTTTTTATCTGTATTTTTATTTTATTTTTTTTGTATATATATCTTGTTTTACCACGAATAAATGAATTCTATTCTATTCTATTCTATTCTATTCTATATTTTACACGCGAAAAAGTATGCGGACTTTTTTATACATTAAAATAAAAACACAACAAATCTTCCATTTATTAAAGATAAATGTCACATTACAAGTACGAACTCTAACCTCAGAACCATTATATAACCTATACCTACATATTTCAAAACAAGCGTTCGCGATATTCGACCAATAACTTTTTATGACGAACATAGATTTTAATTTGGTTACAATCAAAGCTTATAATTTATTACGATGGCCGCTTTTTATCTCTGGATGCATTAAATTGGTAATTCTGATATTGGATTTCAGTAAATATGTTGGTAACGGTTAGGTGTGTTTTTATTCGTAATGGCTGACACGCTACGGCAACTGACAGTTCCACCTGTACATGTATACCAGCGCAGGTAGATCTGTACAGGTATATCTGCGCAGGTAGACCGTAACATGTGTGGGAGTAGACTGTGTAGTTTTTTGTGCCTGCCTATGATTGGTTGACCTGCGTAGTAGGGTGGAGCGCACTTGTATGGGATATTTTTTTTTGTGGATTATTGAAGTGGCGGATGTCGCAAAAGGTGCTCTGATACAACATAACCCTCTCGTATATTATCATTTATACAAAATATAATTAGAAGTACTGCCGCATAGCTCGGAAAGTTTCCGAAATATGCGAAAAAGAAGGTATACATTTTTTACATGTAAAATTGTTTTAAATAAATAGTTTTTCTTAATAAACGCCTACATTCACTTATGAACAAGTGCTACTATGATATAAATTGCAAAAAGTTACACAGTATTGCCTGTGACGTCATATTTTTGATCTACCAATCGCGCATTGTTTTACCATAAATGGGTAATATTGAGGAGCGTTTCGCCGGGAGTCCGCGGGGTTAGAGGCGAGAGTGCGGGACGCGGGTTGATTGTGTCGCATCGTTGTTCGCCTTCGCGCCATTAGTCAGTCTTCTAGCTAGATTTAACATGAGACAACGTAAAAAGTTGCATAATGAGTTTAAGAAGTAATTATTCGTCGCCTATCTTCGGTGTTGGTTGTGAATTACCAAAAAATGTGCTGCCAACCTACAGTGATGTGATGAAATATTATATCTTTGTATCAGTGGTACGATGTGCGGAAAAGGGACGACAGGATTTAGTACAGGCCACTTGTGATATTGTTGCTACCGAAATCGAAAACATCTGGAACCGAGCCTCTTTACCAATAGTACAACATAAAACAATAGTGTCAAAAATAAGATCCTATCATGACAAACATCGCGAACTTCTGAAATCCTACCAAAGGAGTAAAGACAATGAAAATTATATAAAAAAACTACAGAAGTTTAAAGAAGAATGTGACGTTTTGTTTGATATTGCATCTTGTAAGTGCAAGTCGTTTTCGACATGTTCTTGTGAGAAAACTCACAAAATTCCCAAACAAGAACAAGAGTTTTTGCTCGATCAACGTGGTGAAAGAAGAATGATGATTGGACCTTTAGATAAAAAAGCTACACTTAAGAATATGGCTTTGTCTGATCGGAAGTTAAAAAGAAAACAATTTGAAGAGAAGTCTATGACAATACAAAATGATGAACCTGAGCAGAAAAGAAGGGAAACAAAATCTTCTTCGTCTGTTATTAATGTCACCTCGAATGTGCCCGCTATTAATGTTCCTGGAGCTAGTAATAGTAAATTCCCAGTGGTAGCTATGACATTAGATAGATACGGTATTTCAGACCGTGCTGGTGCTGCCATCGTATCGGCTACGTTGCAAGATATTGGTCTGGTTACTGAAAGTGACACGTCAAGTGTTATAGATCGTAGCAAGATTCGGCGCGCTCGCACACAAACGAGAAGTTCAGGGGCTGCAGTCAACGTGTTAGATGGCGATGATTCATTGATTTGTATATCGTTTGATGGCCGCAAAGATAAAACAATGTTATATCAAGATAATCGCAGAAAAACCGTTGTTGAAGAGCACATAACCTTGGTGAAAGAGCCGGACTCGCAGTACATCGGGCATATTACATTGGCCAAAGCAGACGCACTCACTATTTCAGAGAAACTTTACCTTTATTTAGCGTCGAAGTGTGAATTGGAGCGGATAAGAGCAATAGGGTGCGACGGTACGGCAGTCAATACTGGAAACAAGGGTGGAATCATATGTCTTCTAGAAAATAAACTTCATCGCCCTCTTCAATGGCTCGTGTGTCTATTGCATGCCAATGAACTTCCTTTAAGACATCTGTTTGAGCATCTTGATGGGAAAACTACAGGACCAAGAAGTTTCACAGGCGTCATTGGTAAAGCGTTGAAGGGTTGTGAGAATCTTCCAGTGGTTCAATTTACACCCATCGCATGTGATCTACCAGAAATAACAAAATCACGTAGTGATCTTAGTACAGATCAGCTTTACCTGTATGAAATATGTGACGCAGTTAGCAAAGGACAATGTGACGTAAGTTTAGCCAAGCGAAACCCCGGAAAGATTGTACATTCACGGTGGCTGACAACAGCTAATAGGATACTTCGACTATATGTTTCGACTAGCGAACCTTCGCATAATTTACGTATCTTAGCAGACTTCGTCATCAGAGTGTATGCTCCGATGTGGTTTGAAATTAAAACCAAACCATTTTGCGTGTACGGATCGAAACACCTGCACAAAATGATTACATTATCGAGGTACCTTCCTGCAAACCTTATGAAAATAGTTGATCCTGTGCTTCAACGCAATGGGTACTTCGGCCACAGCGAAAACATTTTGCTTAGTATGCTTGCAGACGATCGCAACCATATCAAAGAATTAGCACTCCGGCGCATTGTTAAAATACGAGAGCAGACTTCGGGCTTGGCACCGATACGAGTGTTTAAATTACCAGTATTTAACTTCTCTGCCGCCGAATATACAGATTTGATTGATTGGAGCGATGTATCAGAGCCTCCCCTGATCAAACAGATACAAACCGACATTATTTATAGAGCTATTCGGAATATTGAAATAGTCGAAACGGAGATTCTGCCTACATTTTGCAAAATGCCATGCCACTCACAAGCAACTGAAAGATGCATTAAGCTGGTCACTGAGTCATGTGTTGCTGTGTGTGGACCAGATAAACGTGAAGGATGGATCCGAAACAAGTTAAAATCGTGCAATATCATGCCGGTTTTCAACACAAAAAAAGATTTCGTAGCCACAGTCGTAGCTCAACAAACGGCGAATAATTAATAATTTTAGATGTTTCTTTTTAAGAAATTTTAATGAAAAAGTATATTATTTTAGGATGTTTTTTCACTCCCTATAATGTAAACTGTTTAATTATTTAATAAAACATAAGATTTCCTCAATTTTTAGTATCTGTTTTTCATTTACCAAAATCCCATATTTTCAGGATTTTTAAAATTTTCAATTGCCCTGCGGCAGTACTTCAAGTCAGAATTTATGTTTGCTGTCCTAATATATACTGAAGGTATCAGTATAGGGCACCGTTTCCGCACTCCGCCGTATCCAATATGTAAAAAAAAAATAATCACTCCACCCTACTGCGTAGGTATACCTACAGGCATATGTATACGGTAGACGGTAGCGTAAATGGCTTACATTACTATTATTGAGATTAAACAAACAAAGCTATTTCGGCAAAGGTATCATTCTGATATGTGAAAAGTCTCCCTTTTTTCATATTTCTAAGGCAGACTTTTTATTACAAAAGGTAAATGACCTATTCAATATTCATGCTTCCTTTCGTATCTATCCATTATTTTTTATTTATATCTACATATCTATACTAATATTATAAAGCTGAAGAGTTTGTTTCTTTGTTTGAACGCGCTAATCTCAGGAACTACTGGTCCGATTTG
>CAJQZM010036426.1:32065-46865 GCA_907164665.1 Colias nastes
AATGCGGGTTTTTCTTTGAAAACGCGGGCGAAGCCGCGGGCGGAAAGCTAGTTACACTATAATAACAGATTAAAAATATACATACTGAAAGAGGAATGTCACACTCCGGGTGTCTAAGAATAGGTGCCTTTGTTCCAAGATTACGATATGTTATTCTAAGTGGTTAAGCAGATGTTACACAAATGTATACTAATTTAATGGGGCGTAAGGTAGGACTAATTAACGAGCATTCTAGTTAATCACCGCATTAAACTGTGTTGTTTTGAAACTACATTCTCACCCGTGTTTATCTGGGAGTGTTAACATTTTATGAAGTTTCTTTAGGCGCGTTGAGAGTAAAATTTCAAAGTCACTTCATGGCAATACCGTCACGTTATTGAGTAAGGTTATGATAATATGGTTGTTATCGTTGACTCTTGCTAAAGAAGTTTCACTTCTGACACGGCACACACACAATATTTTTATTTGCAAGATTTTAATCACTATCGCACAAATAATTATTATCTAAGTACGTTATAAATTAAAACAGATAAATTTGTGAAAATTAATGTTGATTGATTTAAAATACAATATCATGAATGAAGACAAGTTGATAACGAAACAAAAGTAGCCGATGAAAGATTTTTAAAAACAGTCGTAATGCACATTACTATTTACCAAAGTATAGAATCAATCGTTGCTCTCTCTAATATGCACTTGTATAAATTGGCATTCTATTTGCCTTCATACCAGAAAAGGCAACAATAAAAGAGTAACAATTTATGCCAAGATGAGCAATGAGCATTGAGCATTCCTTGCACCGAAGCAAAGACAAGTGGCCGATATTTTCCCAGCAGCGCCATCAATAATATCTAATCTCCAGGCGCCATCTGCACTCAACCATACGTCACAAGTCAACTCTAATTAAACTTATTTTGTTTAAAATAAATCTTATTACAGATGAGTTACGGGCGCAACAGCTTATGCAAATCGCCCGTCATAATGATTTTAATTTATGCCCCGTTTCTCTTTTTTCTCTGAATGGAGTGAGGTGATAAAAATTCGCTGTAAGACTCTGACGTCATTAATTACGAGCTTGAGATGTTTGACCGAAATGTTTCATGTTTTTAACCGACTTCAAAAAAGGAAGTTCTCAATTCGACTATTTTTAGATTGTATTACCTAAGAATTGACTGGGTCTACCGATTTTGATAATTGTTTCCTACTGGTTAGTCCCGTTTAAATTTTGTCCAGTTCTGCCCATTTGAAGAGGGCTTAGTTAGATGTTAACAAATAATTATTTGGTACAGAATTGTTGGAGATGAGCTTGATGCATTTACTCGTATAACCACTGCTGTAGGTTCGGCTATAATTGAAATTGCGTTCAAATTGAAATAGGAGATGATCATTTGTCTGGTACGTGGTTAATATTATTAGTAACTAGCTTTCCGCCTGCGGCTTCGCCCGCTGTGTCTAAAACCTAATAAATTATACATATAAACCTTCCTGTTCAAACACACTATCTATTAAACAAAACCGCATCAAAATCCGATGCGTAGTTTTAACGATCCGTTTCGGAGATAGTTAATTTTGTATCATTTTAAAGATTTAAGCATACATAGGACATAGGGACAGAAAAAGCGACTTTGTTTTATTAGTTAACTCATAATTGAACTGTAACTCGATATGACTGATTATTTTAAAAACTGCTTTTTATTTATCTGCTTAAACAGTGTGGCATATCCGCCTTCTACAATAAAATAGACTACCACTGTGTAGTGGCGCTTTGAACAAGGAAATGGTGGAGCTAAGCGGGAAAAAGTTTTTGTAAATCAGAGGAAAGACACGTCAATAATATGATAAAAACAGCAGGAAAAATTGACTACGAGTTCTTAGGAAAACAGGAAAAAAGATGGTAGAGCTTTTCCTATTGGAGATCACTTATAAATAATAGCTTAAAATTATACCTAAATATAACTAGCTGTGCCCTGCGGTTTTACCCGCATTGTTCCGCTCCTGTTGGTCTTAGGGTGAAGATATATAACCTATAACCTTCAACAGTAAATGGGCTATCTAACACCGAAAGAATTTTTCAAATCGGACCAGTATTTCCTGAGATTAGCGCGTTCCAACAAACAAACAAACAAACCCTTCAGCTTTATAATATTAAGTATAGATTAGCGCTTAATTCTACAACTTTCAATTTACTCCCAAACTGTCCATATTCCACTACAAACAGATTCAAAATAATCAATCATTGCATTACAAAACTCAACAAACACTGAAAGCATTCAATTAGGGAGTCCACAAATTTGGCTGTGCTGTGCAAACATAATTTAGGGTTGAACATGCTCAATCCGATCATTATACAGTACCCGCAATTAGTTCAATATCAGTCATTAGGGATGGTATACAACGCGACCCGCGGACGCGGCTGTAATTAATCAATACCTTGGGACAGTGCGTCCTAATCTTTAGAGCGTGTAGGTAAGCATAAAACTGGTCATTGTTGTCTTGTGGTGAAGTTCTTGCGATGTTAGGTAAATTTTGTATCATTTTAATGATATGTATATAATGATGATTCAATATTTATCAGTTACAGTTACATACAGTGCCCACAATTAATTCAATATCAGTCATTAGGGATAGTAGACACTGTGACCCGCGGACGCGGCTGTAATTAATCAATACCTTGGGACAGTGTGTCCTAAACTTTAGAGCGTAGCTACGTAGAAAATGAGTCATTTTTGCTTAGTGGTGAAGTTCCTACGATATTAGGAAGTTCATTTTGTATCTTTTTAACGATTTGTGCATAATGATGATTCAATTTTTAGTGCCCGCAAGTAGTTCAATAGCAGTCATTAGGGATGGTACACACCGCGACCCGCGGACGCGGCTGTAATTAATCAATACCTTGTCCAGTGTGTCCTAAACTTTAGAGGATGTAGCTAGCTAAAACGTGTAATTTTTGTCTAAGCTCGTACCATGATAGGGAGTTAATTTGGTATGTTTTAAACGAGTGTGTGTTACGATATTTCAATATTTTGGAGTGTGTTTGTAGAAAAACTGTGTAACTCAATGTATATGTTCGTATAAGAAATATAGAGGTAACTTTTAAATTTGTTGTATGAGCAAGTCTTTAGGATTTTTTTAGCGTAACATTGAATAGATGAGAATACGCTTATGTCCATCATTAAAAAAATAAATAAACATCACACTTTATAATCAAATCATACGAATAAAATAATACACATAATTTTAATCGACTTAAAATTAAATTAAAACACAATTTCAACAAAATATCACCATTCAATAAACTAAACAACGTCAGACTCATTTCACTTATAAACCCCCCAAGACAGAAACACGCCTTGACAAGGGAACTTAGTCCCTAATTTATGAACTAAGAGGTACATAATTCAAACTACGCATAAATCAACCTGGAGCTGTCATATTTTATCCGACTACCGTTTGACAGACATTTCGGGGTCAATTAAGGCCATTAAAAGGCTTAAGAGATTTCACGTGAAGTTTGAAAAGCGCTGGCTCAGTGTAATAATTAGGTCGTGTATAGACGAAAGACTTATTCGACGACGGATTATTGAAAAAGTTTATTGTAATTTTCTATAGTCGTCGAATTGGAAGTATTCATTGTCATGTTCTATAATCTTTTAATAGTGCAGAATGTAGGAGAAATTTTAGAGTGTAGTGGGATTAAATTCATCTTTGGTTTAGCGAAATAAGTAGTATTTACCTTGTATAGTTTCATTACAAAATGTACAATAATATTATTGAACTACATAATATTCTTGCAGCGATAGTATGTTTTGAAAAATATGATTTATATTAATCTATATTGACTCTAAAAATAAAAAAATGTGTGCGTGTACTAGTGTACACACGTAAGAAGTGAAACTTCTTTATGACCTTATTTTTCAAAAAATAATTTACTAGGTATATGCAACTTTACAGAAATACGTCGAATCACGCGTGGTAGGGATAAAAACAAGATGGCGCGTAACGGAAAAATGTTACACTAAATTTTTTTCCAACCCCGATAAAGAAGTTTCACTTCAATAAAAAAGAGCGTTTGTGCCGAGCACACGTGTCAGTAGTGAAACTCCTTTGACGAGATTCAAAGATACCAAAATCGTCGCCTTGCACCATGACGTAACAGTATTGCCATGGACGCGATCTTGAAATTTTACTCTTAACGCACCTAAAGAAGTTTCACTTCAATAATAATATCTCCATTATAATGTATTCCATAATCATATTGTAATTATAATTTCGTGCTCACAGTAACTTGTTAAACCCTATCTTAATTCAAACTGTGTTCGTATCAGAATAATTATGAAATAATTGAACCGATAAATTCACCCTTATCCGTTATAGATGGTTATTTGTAGTGAATATCATTAAACCATTAGGTACATTATCTTTGACTACATATTTTGATCATTGATATTCTATTTATGAATAATCCAAATGTTACAATTGTATTGTTATTAGTTAATAATTATTGTATTGTATTTCTCTGAAAAAAGAGCTTATTATATTTTTCTGAACAAAAAAAAATCTTCAGAAATCATAACATACAGTAAGAGCTGTACGTTTTTTCAAAGCAGAGAATTTTAAACAAATTAGGTGTGTGGTTTATAAACAAGTACTGCATTCTATATTTCAATAAAAACAATGACCCTGTGTTATAAAAATAAATAATTAAACACAATAAATACCAAAATGTTTATTATTCTTCCTTAAATTAATTTATTTTCAATATACCAGTCGTGCGTATACAAAACGCCTAAACCGCTTTGAATACCAGCATGGTCTATCAATATAAACGCTATTATTCGGCTGTGAACTGATAATGAAGGTGTTTATGCCTTCAAAGTTAGTCCCGGCCTAGATTGTAGCTTTGATATGTCGGCGCAACGACAATAAACGACTACCGTCAAACTAATAAATAATTATAACTAGCTAAAGTTTACTTTGATCTTTTGAAATAAGTGGTTGATTAATGTAATGAAATAATTAAATTAACAAAATAATTAATGTTTGTTAAAAATGATAAAAATTCATTGCAAAAATTAGAGTGGCAACACTCTCAAACTAATTCTTGTGAGTCATGGTTTAATTTAAATACGAGCGCCCGACGGCACAGAACACATTCACGCGCCGGCCGTCGGAGCGTTCGGAGCTCTCTCTATAATTACGACGAGGAATAAAAGGGCAGTAAAATACCCACAGGCGTTCTACTTCGAGTATGAGCGCCTGCCCTGATGATGGTGACGTCAGAATTGCTGACGTCACTCTTTTTAAAAATAGCCTTTGGGCCTTTCTTCCGTCAGATATTATAGTATTTAATGAGTATGGACCTTGAATATAGTTTGTATACCGAAATAGATATGAATATCTTAATTATAGTCAAGCCCTTCATTTTAACATGATGGATCATGATGTTACCATAATATTGATGTATGATCTATCATTATAATATAATATTATGTCGTTGTAATGATATTTATATTTAAAAGCGAAATTAAAAAGCGTAACAATAAAAAAATATTATAGACCGGCCGAATTGAGAGCCTCCTTTTGTTGAAGTCGGTTAAAAAGTGGCTTATATACCTAGGAAACACTAGAAAAATTTTCTCTCGGTATAAAACGAGAGGAGATTCGTTGCATACCTATTTTTTTTTTTTTTTTTCATTTTAGATGTACCTAATAACTTTTCAGTATATTAATCTAAAATGATTAAACAGTGTTCGGACTTCGGAGTCAGTGCTTAAGTAGGTAAGTCCTATGTTGTGTTTCCTGGTTCATTTTCCTATTTCCACGTGTTCGTATTAAGTATAGTTTCTCGTTATTAGGGATTAAATCAGCATAATAGTAAAAATAGTACGTACTTTAGCGTTTTGTAAAAACTATAACCATCTTAAACTCGAAATACGGTTCATATTACCCGAATATATTAAATTCAATTTTCCATACAGTAAAACGTTTCTCAAAGCGAACTTATTCAAACAAAAAGCGTGCGCGGTAAAAATCCATTAAAACATTAAGTGAAATCACAAAATACAATGCAACGAACAGAACTAATTAAAAATAACTAGGTTTAATTTTGCAAGCGTAACTTTAAAAACGTTATATATCGTTTATTGGGGTTCCGTACCCAAAAGGTAAAACCGGACTCATTTACTGAGACTTCGCTCTATTTGCCTTTCTAGAGCTCTATCTTTTGTCTGTCTATCTGTTTGTCTGTCCATCTGACTGTCAGCAGACTATTCCTCATCAATTATGATAGTTGACATTTCTACGTTTCTATTGCCGCTATAACAACAAATAATAAAAAAAATGTGTGCGTGTACTAGTGTACACACGTAAGAAGTGAAACTTCTTTATGACCTTATTTTTCAAAAAATAATTTACTATATGCAACTTTACAGAAATACGTCGAATCACGTGTGGTAGGGATAAGAAAAAGATGGCGCGTAACGGAAAAATGTCACGCGTAACGAAAAAATGTTACACTAATTTTTTTTCCAACCCCGATAAAGAAGTTTCACTTCAAAAATCATTGTTAATAGTTGGCACGGTCATAAATTGGATTAGTGATCTTTATTACAGTTCCTATTTAGTTTATTTGTACGGGACCCTTAGTGCTGTGAGTACGGCTCTCACTTGACCGATTTTTCTTTTTGTTGAACCTCCGAGGCCACTTACCTCCAAGTGTAATGACTGTCCACAAATTTTAAACGAAACTCAATGCATTTTCAAGCAAACGACCCTTTGTTTTTGATATTAACGCTTAGTGATATGGGTCGCGTGTTTTTGTTGGAGAAATTTGCAGTGTTAAATAGATTTTCTTCTTAATTTTTCTATGTAGCTGTATAAAGGAGATAATAATATGTATGTTTAATAGTTTAATATGTTTTTCTTGATAGCTTTATATTGGGGAAGGTTTATTTATAATTCGTTTTAAGTAAAATATTAAATAGCAAATGGGTGTTTTTTTTAAGCGTATACGTTATATAGTTATAAACTGCGTATGTTTGCGTGAACGCGCTAATCTCAGGAACTACTGTTCCCATTATTGGAAAGTTCTTTCACTGTTCGATAGCCCATTTATTGAGGAAGGCTGAAACATAATATTATCATCTATATCGGCTATATCATCAAGCTAAAAACAATTGTAGGATCGGAGCAATGCGGGTAAAACTGCAGGACATAGCTAGTCTCATATAGATACAGGGGAATGGGTCAATCTGATAAACGAGTGCCTAAATAATAGGAATCTATATTATCATTTATTTACGGATTTTGTGTCAAAAGAAGCATCATGCTTTGTTCTAATAGGAGTGTACCTACGTAATAGTAGACATAACAGCCTGTAGTTAAATTACGTAATACCATTTCGAAATAAATGTTTGATATTAATAGACCAACTCACAATTAATTTCATTAAATTAATCTTTAACTAACTCGCACTTGCTATTCTCCATCCTTTGTCCTTAGTACAAAATATATCTAAAATTAATTACTCTCACATTTACTTGATCTAAATCCCTTGTAAAATACAATTCAGCGGATCCAGAAGCTTATTAAACGATGTCGTTAAGCCACAAAAATAACCTCGCATTGAGAGCCATAATTTATCCAACTGTTTTGATTAAATCGCTGAAAACAATGGCCGAGCAATCAAGAATAAAGAAGTGTTTTAGCCAAGAATTTTCAACAGCTATTAAATGGACGGTTTCCTTCGAAAAACTTAGCGACTGCTTTGTTTTCATTCAAAAGAGATTTTTTTGTTTATGCCCAAGTTTGAAGGAATGAAGAAATAATTATGGTCATTGCTATATCGAAGTATTCTTTCTAGACAGCGATGTAAGCGCTTGTAGGTACTTTGTAGGTATATTTCGAAGAAATTCGAGTTATAAAAATATGCGTTGTTAAATGAATTTAATTATAAATCATTAAGTTTTAATTAGTTCATGCAAATTCGAGAGAGATCGTATCGTTTAAAGATGAAATAATTAAAATAATAAATAATTTAAAAACGTTATATTTCGTTTCATTATATTTCGATTGAAGTTTTCTGTTTATTAAACTTTTACTGTAGAGTTACAACTAGGTATTTAACTGATTAGACTATTTTTATATGAACACTAGTCCAATCCTTAACTAAAAATTGTCTGTCTTAAAAAAAACATCAGATACTAACATTATATACATTGCGGAATCTGTGACAAGGAAGAATTAGTGACGTTTAATTATTGTGACGCGAAGAAAGTGTAGTGTAATTTAACGTATTTCCATTTAAATATTTGCACACCCAGATAGTGGGTAGAATGTATTAGCGCCTTAACATTGTAGTAACACCTTTTTTTGTAACTACATTCTTGCAAAAAAAATGTAATTTGAATTTGAATTTCGAATTAATTTTATAATATAATCTCTTTAAAACCAAAGGAGCCATAAAAAATCTCGTTTATAAATAAGAGAGGTGTACCTACTTATACAATCCCAAAAATATTACTTTATGTAGGTAATGAATATTGTTAATACAATTATCGAATCGAATACAAATCGAATACAATTATTTGAGTCCACAAAAAGAAACATAAAACACAATAAAACATTATTAAAATTAATAAATCATTCAACACATAAATAAAACAACTATGAGCTTGCCGCAACAATCACGAAATAAACTTATTTCGTGTGTTTGTCCCAAGTTTGCGACGTAGCTCCGAAACGTGCTTGCGTTTACAATTTCCTGTTGAATTCAAAATTCATAGCAATACTGAATCATTTACGTAAGGAACTTTAGTGTAAACATCTTCTATGCGAATTAATTTCACATTACGATGACAATTAGTTCTATTGAATTGCATGTAATACCTATATTATTGTCAATTTGCATAAATCTATACTAATATTATAAAGCTGAAGAGTTTGTTTGTTTGAACGCGCTAATCTCGGGAACTACTGGTCCGATTTGAAAAATTCTTTCGGTTTTAGATAGCTCATTTATCGAGGAAGGCTATAGGCTATATATCATCATGCTACGACCAACAGGAGTGGAGCCACGGGGGTGAAACCGCGCGGAGCAGCTAGTGTTACCATATTGGCAATAATTTGTGTAATATTATGTATGCCTTTCAAAGGACTAGAAGATAGATGCTATCTTATACCTTTCAAAACAGGGATATAAAACACCTGAAAATGTGTAATAATAATTATTAAAATATCTATAACTAATGTTTATTATGATATCTATCCTACAGCGCAAATAAAAGTGGTGATTAACATTTGCAAATAAACATGAGTTTTCGAAAAATCCAATAATATTATGAAGAGCTTAATCAGTTTGGTGATCTATTTTTTGAATCTAATAGATTTTTCTTTACAAATTATCTTAGTTGTCCTACATCACCTTCCTAAAACGACCTATTACACTAATAAGCCTATCCAACAAATTATATCTCCTATTAAATGAATATTCACGAATACATAAACTTGCCATCTATTTACATGCATTCAATTACACAATACATTAATTTAATCTGGCAATTAATCTGAAACATCGCTATCGGTAATGTTATATTATTACTATCGCGCATTGTTAACTAAAATTTCATTCAAATTGTTATTTTATAAACCCGCCATTACGTAGCTGGTTTTGGTGTGTTCCACTTGGAACTGTGGCTTATAGGGATTAAAGAAATTTTTGAAAATGTTATTACCAAAAAAATAGAAAATATAACTATCGGAGACAGATAGCTTCACTCAATTTTTTTCGGGGTAAAAAGTCGTATAAGTACAGACAATAATCTCTGTATCAAACTTCATCCAGATCTGATCAGCTGTTTCTGTTTGATAGACGATCCATACATTCTTACAAATTTCGGCGTTAAAATAATGTAAAATGTTGATAGGAATTCAAAAGAACAACTAGAGACGGAGTTCCTTGCCGGCTATGTAGTTATTGTATGACTGTATATGTATTTTAACGATTCGAAAGCGCTTCTGAAGGAAGTCTAGTTGAATGAACAAATGTTTCACTTTAAATGAACTTGATTATAAACTTTATAGCTCAATAATTGGTGGCTATATTTATCTAATAGAGAGGTAAAGTATTAAGAATTGGTATTTAGTGGATATAGAACTTAATTTTAATTAAGGAGTTCAAAGAGAACCAAGTGGAACATACCATACCAATTACATTGATTATGCCCAATTACTGAATATACTGAAATAGTTATTGGTGGTTACCCTAAAATTACCATTATTTCAGAGATGACATTAAGAATCGTTTGCATTGTTTCGATTAAAGCAAATATTAATACAATAAGTTTATGATATATGAATTCAGTTAATCACTACATAGTATAAAACAAAGTCGCTTTCTCTGTCCCTATGTGGCTATGTCCCTTTGTATGCTTAAATCTTTAAAACTACGCAACGGATTTGGATGCGGTTTTTTTTAATAGATAGAGTAATTCAAGAGGAAGGTTTTAGTATATAATTTATTGGGTTTTAGACAAAGCGGGCGAAGCCGCGGGCGGTAAGCTAGTTAATAATTATATGAATTCAGTTAATTAATTAAATTAAATTACATTCGTTTTATGTTTAAATAGAGACTCTAAAAACGACTTACTTTACAATTTAAAGTACAAAGTGTATTTTAATAGAAACAACATATTAAAATTATTTTAACAAAATGTTTCTGACTTCAATCGCTTATCAATAACAGTATCTACTGCACCATTTAAGGGATCTTCATAAGAAACTAAACTATACAACTACCAAATAATATAATATAACCTCTTAAAAAATAACATTCTAAAGTATACCAATAATTTAACGTCAACCACCGTACTTGTCTAAAGTATGCACATTATTCTATTGTCCTTAAACAACTAAAATCCATTTTTCCAACTATGAAACGCTGTGTAGACAGCTCTGAAGTTAAACACGAATGCTAAGGCTTTGGCAATATCATAAAGAGCCCGCGTTCTCACCTAGTAAAATAACCAACTTCACGTTTAAGCGAAGCTGGCTATAATAAAAGTTTATACAGAGTTAAGTTATGGAAGACGCGCAAATGAGAGGGTTTAGCTGCTCTTTAATTATGTATATTTTTGGGAATACAAAAAGTATTGTGATTTGTCTTAGAATTTTTTTTTTGTATATTGTTAAGAGTCACGAAATGAAAATACATTTTTGAAAAGGTTGTTAATCGCTGACGCTGATCGCTTACTAACAGGCGTTGCGTCTGTTCTCTTTAATAAAAAAAAATTGTTTAATACGATTTTCGTCGAATAAGTCTTAAAAATGAGCACTTCACAATGTGCAGCGTCGGGCGAGTAAAGGCAATCACGATAGTGTAGAGGGAGAGGGACTATGTGTATGATTGGCTGTCATAGTAGATGTTTATTCAAACGTCGTAATGGCGGCAAACATCGACCATCATTTGTTGGGCCAACATTGCCCACTGTGCCCAAATTAAGAGAACTTTATTGTTGTAGCCCATTATTTTGGTAAATACGCTAACGTCTCTCACTCAAACCGCACTCAAGGCAAACTTTAGTAACCGGCATATAAACGAATAGTTTTGCTCCACTTCTGCTGTTTACTTCAACGAAATTTGGTGTTTAAAAGTTTTGAGAGATGTTTATTCAGCGCGGGGTATTCCGTGATGTTTCAATTTGAGTGGAATTTAATACGTGAGTAGTGGAATTAGCTATATTAAGAGTATAAATTCGTTAGTCTATCTGTCTGATATAAATTCCATTGCTAAACGGCAGTACCATTATGAATAAGGTTTGAAATGAGACTAGTTAAAGGCGGAGGGAAAATATAGGCTACTTTTATTATATTTTTTTTCGTATTCTGGATTTTTAACATGATATTCGGTGTCAGAAGATGCCTTATTTTTAAACACTTAATGTATATTATTATGTATTATGTTACCCAGGGAAAACCCAGAGTCGGATACAACGCTTTTTTCTTATGAATTAGATGCATCGAAGGCGTTTTTTGTTGGTTAGATAGAACTAGAAAAATCGTGTTGATACGTAAAACGTGTGGTATCTGTAACATGTACAATCGAAAAATATTCAGTATAGATTCGATTTAAAAATTACAATCACTTTTATAAAAAAAGTAGCATTGAAAATAAGAATCGTCCCAGAAAAATCACGAAACTTAAAAATCGTAAAATCTTGTATCAAAAGTGTAGCTTCCCTATCATATTTGAATACAATTTTCCGTACACTTGAAGATTCTCTGGCACATTTGAATTTGAATTGAATTTGAATATAATATATAAAATCAGAAAGAGCGCCCCCAACTATGAAGACATGAATTGTTCAAGTGCGGTCAAATAGGTTGATCTCAGAACTGTGAGAGATTACGTAGATTTTGAAGGTGTTGTAATAATAAGAAAGTTGAATTATTTGAAGAAAAGATATCTTCAAACAAGCAAAATCTTATTTACTTAGGGCCGATTTTTCAATGCTTGGTTAAAACTTATCCGTCCAATAAAGTATTACTTACACGATATATAAAAAATGTCAAGTGAATATTAAAATGTCACATAAACTGTCAAATACGGACAATTAGAATACGTTTTTAAAATGGTAGTTTTATACATTATTCGACGAATAAGTTTTAACCAAGGATTGAAAAATCAGCCCTTAAAAAACAAAAATATTTAACTCAGGAATAATGCGGCTTTCTACTGGTGACACAAAAATGGTCCAGTAGATTCGAAGCTTACTAAGGAAAAATAATTATATGTTTATAAAAATTAAAGTATATTATTCTGTATAAATTACGAATAGACAAATCTATCTAGTTTTATTTCAATACTACTGTTTCTTTTTATGAAAATATCAACAATCAATAACTACCTTTCTCTATGTGTAAGAAATAGTTTCTGTACTACCAAATAGCTTAAAATGCTCTATATTTGCATGATAAACATATCCAAGCAATTTAGTATGAAATGGTTTAAAGCAAACATTTTAAACGCTCAATACAAAAATGTTTCAATCTTTGTGAGATTTAAATGGTTCCGTATATTTTTATTATTATCATCTTTCTTCTCTTTATATGATTAGGAAACAAACTTCATATTTTTTCAGTATGAATGGAAGAATTTTCGCGTGTCTATTCGGGATCCACAGCATAGTTCGTTAAATTCAAGTTACTTCATTCTTATTTTTTATTTCTATTCGTAGGTATTTAATGTCTGTAGCGACACCTCGCTCTGAATAAATACATACTAGCTCTTTTTTCTATATAATAAAATGAATATCATAATCTTGAATAGTTTTATGATTGCATCGTTAAGGCAAATGCTATATTATGTTAGAAATAGTCTAAGTAAATAAAAATCAAATCAAAACGATATAACATGGTACGGAACCCTAATATCAAACGCGCAAAGCCATAAATCTCTGCTGTTCGCATGGCTTTGATAGAACTCGACCAGCGTCCATGCAAACTATTTGTTTTAATTACTGACACCGTGACGTCACTATTCACTACCATAAATTAATTGCAATGGAAGAATGTTTTACGAATCTGTAATATTAATTTCTTTTTAATATTAGTAATAGAAATGTTTTTCAATAGCATCTTAAAAAGCTGAAGAGTTCTAGCTTAAAAGCCGCGTTTAATTAAATTTATAAAATTATCTATAATTATGTTTGACCTTTGGTTGACCTTTAGTGACGTCAGCAATCGTAACTTAAGGGTAAGTTATACAGAATTATTAGAAATTATATAATATAATTTATCGGTTTTGTAAAATAAAAGTGTTTCGATATTTTACGCAGCTTTTAAAAATAGGCGATAGAATATACTAGTATAGTCTGGTATTTAACATAAATTAAAGAATGTAAAAGATTTATAATGAAATTTATTAATTAAAAATTAAAATATTATCGTATTTATCGTTAACGTACGTTTATACGTAACGTACGTTTATCGTTATTTTTATACAGTAATAAAAATAACGATAAACGTACCTATGATCGCATAACGGAAACTATTTAAATTACCTACGAAGTACATACTAAAATAAAACTGCATATAAATCATATATTACATTACAATATTACTTACACTCCTATTTAATATTTATTAATTACACAGTTAATTAATGTTAAGCTGCTTATCGTCCGCTGCCCATTCGTTAGTCCTTACCCGTAAAAACTTAATGATCCGTCGACTTAATCCATTAGCACATTAAACATTAATTTTAAATATAAATCATATAAAACTATCAGGCGTTGGAATCTCATTCGTAATAGGGTTGGCACTTTCGAGTATTCTAGATTTTATTTTAACCTAGAATGTTCTAAACAATCTAAAATAATATGTCATAATACCTTATCTTACTTGTGTGCTGTAGTACGCTAGGATTATATAGGTACCTACTTATGGTTCATATATAAAACATTACAATGTATATCTATTCTAGAGCCGATGTGTCTTTAAATTATAATTTGCTCGAATTTAAATACATGTTTAGTGAATCTGAACCTAATTAATAATGGCTAATAATCTCTTTATTGAAAGACGAAAAATAAAATAATCAGTCCATTAAACCTCCACAAACCTTTTCAAACATTCAGTGTACAAAACAAAACAACACATACCAAACCATACTTAAGTAAAAACCTATCACTAAATTAAAATCAAATTACATTACGTAGACAACCCTATTGCGAAAAGTAATTAATCGAAACCGAGGCTCATTGAATGGACCCAAGATAAGGCTATGATTACCAAATAATTAAGG
>CAJQZM010036427.1:6052-20269 GCA_907164665.1 Colias nastes
TCACAAATAGCGCTATACCGTACCGCATTGTGCCATTCCGCGCCGGTATTTATACGGTACATTACCTGCGATACGTGTTGTGTCGGTTGATATCTCTGTTATTGAGCCTGGCTACAGGTCACTGGTCTTCATTTGGTTGCCAGGTCAAACAAGTCGAAGCAATAAGGGAAGTACAGAATTTCCAATAATTTAAGGAAGTACAGAATTTAAATTTAACAAAAATCAATGCTAATGATAAAGCTCGTAATCAAACTCAAAATCGAACTCGAAGTCAAACCTAACCTTTCATATTTAATCAATCGATACTAAAATTAAAACTCAAATTCAAAATGCAAACATAATACATACACAGATACCAAACAAAGAACAATACCATTAGAAAATAGACAATTTTAATTTCACTTTTTTTCATAATAATCGCATTGTATTTCTCTATAAAACTTATTTTTACATACATATTTTAACAACCTCTAATCCAGCCGCAATCCGCTCCAGTAGGCTATTCGGAATGTAAATATTATTAAAGATGTTACTTCAACTGAAAATATAAAACTTCACCAATTTAACTTAGACCGTGGAAACGCGGAAGCTTGAAGCCTGAAGCTTGAAGTACTATAAATATGGTGACTTTGTGAAGTAAATAAAATTCTGCCGTAATTGTAAAAAGTTGCATTTTATTGCGTAAATGTAATCAACTTTTTTATGCAGTATGCAACAAATATCTATAACTAGCTGAGCCCCGCGGTTTTACTCGCATTGCTCCGCTCCTGTTGGTCTTAGCGTGATGATATAATACAGCCTATAGCTGTGCTTGCCCCGCCTTTCTCGATAAATGGACTATCCAACACCGAAGTATTTTTTCAAATCGGATTAGTATTTTCTGAGATTAGTGCGTTCAAACAAACAAACTCTTCAACTTTATAATATTAGTATAGATGTGTATGTAATTTAAGTCCTTCGAAACGGCTTGACCGATTTTTAGATTTTTTACACACAAAAAAAACATAAGTAACGCTTATATAATAAAATATTTGAATGACCTAACTATAAAAACTTATAAAAGAAATTACATATTTTTCATCAGAAAATTCAACATCAAAATGATGAGCTTTTATTAAATGAGATAACATCATATTATATTTGAAAAATATTTACACATTCATCAGTTAATTTCATTTCAAATAAGTTATTTAAATAAAAATCGTACTCAACTACTATCCCTTATTCAAATAAAATAAGTGGATTGCTCTAGTTCAATTTATATGTACATTTTCAAGTTAAAATGCAATTTCATTATGGAGTGCAAATAATGTACTATACAGAAAATAACTCAATGTTCGTTTATGTAAATAAAACACATTAATTTTTTTTATTACAATTTTATAAGCATGGTGGATGTAGGCTACAGCTATAATAATATGATAACAAAACTATTTTGTTGTAATTTTAATCGATTCAAGAAAAAAATAACAATTCGATAGAAAAAGTCGCATAAGAGCTTTTCCTTCTTGCTGGTTAGTTAAGCGTAGTCAACAATTGAATTCTGGGAGGTCAATACATTAGTATTGGATTATCGAATGAAGTATTATTAGAGCAAGGAAGCTATAATAGTTCACGAAATAAGCAGGTGTAATTTATACCAAAGAAGAAAGTGCTTTATTCATAAAACAACGGATACATCCAAATATCCTGGTATACTTAGTAATGAAAATTTAAGTAGTCTTCTAACAGGAAAACTCAAAATAGAATATAATTTAATAAGGAAAATATACAACTAAATACATTAAATATTTTTCATTTAAATGGTGATTTAAAAATATATCTACTGAAATGGCTAAAAATAACAGTATTGAAAAAACTGAACAATGGAAACCAATTTTAACATTCAGAAAAATAGCTGTTAACGCAGCGTTCAAATAACGATTAAAATTTTATGTGCACATTTTATAAATGGTATATATGAGTTACGTATTTCAAAAGTAACGTACCTATAACAATAGGATATTGTTCGTGAGTACCGGGTAATCAAACTGCAGTCGAGAATAGGATATTTAAGCAAGGATTTTTATATGAAATACGTTTCAAAAGATGTTACGAAAGTTTTAGTTTTAAATTTCAAAATGTTACGTGTATCATAATCAGCTCATATTATTTAGTTCAAATGCACATAGGTTTTCTCTGTTCAGGGGGGGGGAGGGTACTTTAACGTCTTATAGCAGTATTATTTCCAGTGTGGGAAAGTGATGGCGCTAGACGACCTATCACTACATAGTATAAAACAAAGTCGCTTTCTCTGTCCCTATGTCCCTTTGTATGCTTAAATCTTTAAAACTACGCAACGGATTTTGATGCGGTTTTTTTTAATAGATAGAGTGATTCAAGAGGAAGGTGTTAGTATATAATTTATCAGGTTTTAGACAAAGCGGGCGAAGCCGCGGGCGGTAAGCTAGTATACTATATAGCGCTGTCATTTTTCCACGCTGGAAAGGGGGAACTTAGACTATTTATTCTGTTGGCTAGTAGTTCATTGAAATGTTACATTTTTTAGGCCTAATCTTGCGTTTTTTAGAGGACGCAATTTTATTTTTTGGATGTGTAGGGGGGGTCAGTGTGAAGCTAAAACCAAGTTTGTGGGGTCGCCACCCTTGTCCCACGGCCGCCATCTTGAAAATAGTGGTTGAAATGGTTTTTACGATATATCACTTAAACTATTTATCTGATAAAAAAACATTGTTAGCATTATTTGTTGCAAATTAAATTCTCTACAACTTTAGTACAGTAACTTTTTGTCGTAGAACTACAAATAAAAAAGTTATAAGCGAAAATGTTCAGAAATTAGAGCTATTTATATTTTTCGATAATTTATTTTTTATCATTTTACGAAGAAATTATATCAGACCATTTTTGTAGATTGTTTTTCGAGGAACAACTTTTATTTACAACATTTTTTAATTACGTCAATAGCTAAGGTTTTACAGCGCTCTGAAGTGAGTACTATTTTTCAGTACTCTTAACTAAACATAAATTGGCTATTGGCTCTTTTCCCAGACTCCAGAACAATGGAAGCATACTGCAGAACATTTCAGCCCTGCTTTTCGACGTAAAAAAAACGCGCTTCCAGACTCTACCTCCTGGGTGGTGGGGAAAAGAGTCAATAATTAATTATTAATAATATTGCAAAATTAATTATAAAAAAAAATATTATTATAACAGAAAAAACAATTACTGATGACAAATTATTATTAGTACACACATAATATATGTATAATGTATAGCTAATAGCACTGAAAAATAGTACTCACTTCGGAGCGCTGTAAAACCTTAGCTATTGACGTAATGAAAAAATGTTATTTATAAAAGTTGTTCCTCGAAAAACAATCTACAAAAATGGTCTGATATCATTTCTTCGTAAAATGATAAAAAAAAGTTTTATCGAAATATATAAATATCTCTAATTTCTGAACATTTTCGCTTATAATTTTTTTATTTATAGTTCTACGACAAAAACTTACTGGACTAAAGTTGTAGAGAATTTAATTTGCAACAAATAATGCTAACAATGTTTTTTATCAGATAAATAGTTTAAGAGTTATATCGTAAAAACCATTTCAACCACTATTTTCAAGATGGCGGCCGTGGGACAAGGGTGGCGACCCCACAAACTTGGTGATAGCTTCACACTGACCCCCCCTACACATCAATAAAATAAAATTGCGTCCTCTAAAAAACGCGACCCCAAATGTAACTTTTCAATGGACTATAGGCGATAATATTATATTGCTGGTAAAGTGCTTGTTGACAGATGCATTACGATATACCAGTATCCTCAAGATGTTTTCCTTCTTCGATTAAAGCGTGTAGTGCAAATGACTTATTTTTATGTTATCTTGGATTTATGGAACCTTTCAATTATTTTTGCTGGCTCAGTCGATACGGTTTAATAGTAATTGAACAAACGATTCTCTGTTTATAAAATAAATAAATATGAGTAGATACGAAAGTTTGATATACTTACCTATTGATTACTATAAAAATAAACCGCGGATTGAAGTAATCAAACTATATTATTAATTATTAACATCAGAACTGTAATAATGAAGTATTGATAATATTGGAATGATTGTATTGATTTATTTATTAATAGCTCTGTATGTTTGTACATGCTTATTATATAAGAGTTTATCAGTCTGCCTGAAACCACGGTCGCTTTGAAGTTCTCGAAACTTTGAATTCATTAAATAATATATAGGTATATTAAATATATACACACTGAATGCCTTATTCATAATATAGTTATTAATATTAAACTACTTTCAAGGCTTGGCTAGCAAATTATTAGAAATAGAATTATTTTTAAATCATAATAGAATTAAAATATTTTGTGTAACAGAACATTGGCTTAAACAATGTCAGTTGTTAATAAATATTGATAATTATAAATTAAAAAGTATATACTTTAGGACAAATGCTATTCATGGAGGTTCTCTTATTTTTGTACACAATAGTTTAAAATGCAAGGAACGAACTGACATTGTTAGCCTTTCTGTAGAACGCACCATTGAACTGTCCTGTGTTGAGCTTGAGCGTTACATTATTATTTGCGTATACAGACCTCCTTCCAGTGACTATAATTTGTTTGAGACAGTCATGGAAGAAATATTAAAGCGTTTAGGCAGGAGTAAAAAGAAGGTAATAGTATGTGGTGATTTTAATATTGATTTACTTTCACACACACAAACGGCAACACGAATAGTTAATTTGTTTCATTCATTTAATCTGTATAAACTTTTTGATGAACCCACACGAATAACACCTACTTCTGCAACTTGTATTGATAATATATACTGTGATTGCAAATGTTTAGAAAAATATATTCTCAACACGCTAACTTCGGATCACTGTGGCCAGAAAGTAGTTTTTGAATGGGATTGCATACCTACATTTAAAAGAATTAATGTTAGGCCTATAACTAGAAAAGGCATTCATACATTTAGAAATAATATTGATAATAAACTACCTGACCTGAATAATCAATCCTTTCATAAAAATCCTTGTGAAATGTTTACAAATCTTTTTAAGTTCATTCATAGTGAATATGAAAAAATATTTAAAATTAAATCTTTAACTATTACCAAGGATTTACCATTCAGCCAATGGGCAACTCCTAGTATACACAGATGCAGGAACGTTCTTTACGAGTTATATGGTATGAAACAATATAACAAAGACTTGTCATTTCTTAGTTATGTTAGAAATTATTCAAAAACATTTAAAAAAGTTTGTTTCACTGCCAAGAGCTTGTATATCAGAGACAAAATACGCAACTCTGACAATAAAGTTAAAACGGTTTGGACAATTATTAATGGTGAATTGGGCAAAATCCGATCAAACGATAGTACCATAAAACTTGTCAATTCTGGTAGGGTCATTGACAAAAGTGCTGATGTTGCGCTTGCTTTTGAAGATTTCTTTAGTAGTGTCCCTGCTAGTTTAACTAAGAATTTAAAATCGTCTCCAGCGCTTGCAGAGTCTTTATTGAGGGATCACGTTGCTGAGTGTAACAAATTATTTGAATTGCGACACGTGACTGCTGATGAAATTGTTAAAACTTTTAAAACATTAAATTTAAAAAAAACATGTGATCTCTGGGGTATGTCTGTAAATTTAGTAAATAATATCATAGAAAACATTGCCAATCAACTAGCTTTTATATTTAATCAGTGTTGCGACTGTGGTATATTCCCTGATTTACTAAAGTTTAGCAAAGTTATTCCTTTATTTAAAAGTGGTGACCAAGAAGACAGTAATAACTATAGGCCAATTTCCATATTACCAACTTTGAGCAAAGTCTTCGAGAAACTAATTTTAAACCAATTAAATAGTCATTTTGCATCAAATGGTTTACTGCACGCCAAACAGTATGGTTTCACAAAGGGGCGCTCTACCACTGATGCCGGAGTAGCTCTTTTGTCACATATATACAAAGCATGGGAAAATTCAAAGAATGCTTTGGGGATATTCTGCGACCTTTCTAAGGCTTTCGACTGTGTAGAACATTCCACTCTATTACGGAAACTAAATTTTTATGGTATCAAAGGTTTAGCTCAGGATCTCATAGCTTCATATCTTCAGAACAGGGTACAAACCGTTGTCGTTAATGGAGAGAAATCTCGCGGTGCGCCGATTAACATAGGTGTTCCGCAGGGATCTATCTTAGGACCGTTTTTGTTCTTAGTGTATATTAATGACCTACCTTATTATTTGCAGGATATGTGTGAAATAGTACTGTTTGCAGATGACACCTCATTAATATTTAATGTGGATAGACATGACACAAATGTTGACGAAGTAAACTCTGCTCTTTTACGCATATCCAATTGGTTTAATGCTAATAATTTACTATTAAATACAAAAAAAAACAAATTGTGTAGAATTTATCCTCCCAAATGTAAAAAAGGTGAAAAGGAATATTATTTTAAACGGGGAGGTATTATACCCTGTGGAATCGACTGTTTTTCTTGGTTTGACATTAGATGAGAAGCTTCAATGGGGGGCCCATGTTACCACCACCGCTGCTAAGCTCAGCTCAGCTGCATATGCAGTTAGAAGAATAAGGCATCTCACCGATGAAGAAACGGCTAGATTGGTTTACTTTAGCTACTTTCATAGCATAATGTCCTATGGAATTCTGCTATGGGGCAGGGCTGCAGATATAGAAACTATATTTATATTACAGAAAAGAGCCATACGCTCTATATATAATTTGCGTGCTCGAGACTCACTAAGAGATCTCTTTAAGAATACTGGTATCCTTACTGTACCGTCGCAGTATATATTTAATAATATTTTATATGTACACAATAACGCTTACTTACACACAAAAGTAGGAGATAGACATTGTTATGACACAAGAAACAGAAATAAAATTGAAATGCCATTTTTCCGGCTAGCTAAAGTTAAAAATTCATTTATGGGCCAAGGTATACGCTTTTACAACAGAATTCCTCATAATATTAAAGAGTTTAGTAGTTCTAAATTTAAAACTTATATAAAAAATGTACTTGTCCAGAGAGCCTATTACAGTATTAAGGAATATATGGAAGATAAAAACCCATGGAGGGTTGTCGCGTAAAAACCACAGGACAGTTCTTTGGCATATTATGATAATATATTATGATATTACATATTTAATTTGTAAAATTGTAAATCTGACATGATTAAAAAGAGCAACTATGGAGTTTCTTGCCGATTCTTCTCCGTAGATACTGCTTTCCGAATCGGTGGTAAATGTTAAAAATATATGTACTTAATGACGTTTCAAAAGTGCTTCTAGAAGAAGTCTAATTGAATAAATAAATGTTTGAGTTTGAGTTTGAAAAAAACTAGGCGGATGTTGTTCTGCCCAATTGCCCCTTTTACGTTTTCTCTCCTTAAGAACCGTCATTGTGCATTAAAAATGTTTAAAAAATTACTCGAATTTGTCAAGCCATTTTCGAGTTTTGCGATGAGCATCATCACATTTGGCGATTAATTTTTATTTAAATAGATAATATTGTTTGAAATATCAAATAAAAATGTCTATATATTAGATATTACTCCCCTTAATATATTTTATCATGCCATATGGCTATTCCTATAAAAATATATTAAGCATTTTTCTGTAATATTAAAACCAATTTCGTAAGGCGTTTCATAAATATTTTCTTCTTGACAATTTTTCATCCACTAAGCCAGGATTATGAGGAAGGCTTCATAAAAATATTTGGGGATTTCCAGAATGAATTTGTAGTTAAATATTAAAAGGGAATCAAAACGTATTGCTATGAAGGCAAAATTAGAATTTCAGGTCTATTTAGTAATGAGAGTTTATTTTGTAACTGATAACGAGAAATAAGACTATCTATATGAAATCCTATGAATATTACATAATTTGGATGTTCAAGTGTTTGTGTTTTTGGTACTATACTTTTTTGGAACTTAAATTAACGTGTATCGCGAAAATTAATATTTATTATGAAAAAAAAAATAATTCGATCATGAAACGGATTTCGAACTCTCGTTCGTTCGAACAGAGAAGAGCCGGCAAGATGCCTCTAGCGACTATACTATTTATAATCTATATGTTATAGTTAAAGCTCGATGCACAGTCTCTTCGTGGAATGGTTCGTCCTAGGTTTGGCCGAAGCCAGGCAGCATTCCTCGAAATTTATCAATTTCGCACTTTTACTGAAGTTTACTACGATATATGGAAATTCGGTCTCTTCGCGGAATGACTGGTTTATCTAAGGTTTTGCCACACTATCAGTCAATCCTCGAATTATATAAATAACGCCCTTCGTCTGAAGTTTACTATTTAGAAATTCGATCATTTAATTACACATAGTAGGTACACCCTAACTTTTTGTTTGTGTAGCACACTAATGACCATTACAGCTCTAATTGAGGGCAAATAGCTATGTCAATAATCGTACTGGTCCGAACTGTTTGTCGTGTATTTGTAGCTATTGTTTTAGGGTTTCGAATGATACCTAGCGTAACGCCCACGGCTTTGCTTTCGTGGTGAGAGGAATTTCGCATGGCAATGAGATGTTTTATGCAGGTAAAATTAGGACATGGCACTATCTAACCTCCTAAAGCAAATACAAAAAATCCTACAAATTTTTTATGCGAAAGTCTGTAAGGATTTATAGGTTTAATAATTAAGGCATATTTCTTAATCAGTGAATAAACTTCATGTCTAATGAAATTATTATAATTTTTTTTATGTAACTAAATTGTTCGGTCATGAACTGCTTAGGTAGTACTATGTCAATCGCTTAATGTCCATCTCATAGCCAGAGACAGATACCGCAACTAGTATACACAAATTCGATCAAATATTCGAAACAGCTTACTTAGTACTTAACAGTGCATCAGTAAACTAATCTAGAGTTGTGATTAAGACGATTATCATCGTATTAGATTCGCCTAATGCCGGCTGATTACTGGTCGATTGAGCGGTAATCAAGATGGTTTAGCAACCGATGGTTAGTAAATTATTGAAGTTATGGTTGTTATGAAATATCTTCCAGGAGAGTTAGCAATTAGCATGAAAGACAGCTTCTCAACCACAATGTCTTAAAGCAGTATTATTTTCAGTGTAGAATAGAGATGGCGCTAGATGACCTATATAAATAAATAAATAAATAAATAAATATTTCAGGACAATTTTCACACACGGCACGATCTGATCTCATACTAAGCTTTCGCATGTGTTATGGAAACCAGATGGCTGATAAACATACATACATAATTTTAAATAAATACTTATATAGATAATTAACACCCAGACACAGAGCAAACATCTATGTTCATCACACAAATATTTGCCCCGGGTGGGAATCGAACCCACGACCTCTGGCTTGGAAGGCAGGGCCACTACCAACCAAGCCAACCGGTCAGTCAATATACTTATATAGCGCTGTCATTTTTCAATACTGGAAATAAGACTGCTTTTGATATCATGGTATGGTGTGGTCGAAATTCGTGGCGAATTGTATCTGATAAAATGCACAAAAGAGGTATGATTATGCTTTCAGATCCTAAAAGTTGTTACTTCATTCATCTGCTTATAAGATGATAATTAAATTGAACGAAATCCATACTAATGTTATAAAGCTGAAGAGTGTGTTTGCTTGAACGCTCTAATGACAGGAAACACAGATCCGATTTGAAAAAATATTTCACTGTTAGATAGTCCATTCTTTCGAGGAAGGCTATAGGGCCTATAGTGATGATATATAGCCTATAGTATAGGCTATATTATATCATCACGCTAAGACCAATGGAGCGAAGCAATGCGGGTAAAACCGCGGGACACAGCTAGATAACTAAACGTATTCTAAGAGGATTATGAATTACAAATACTAACTTAGAAATGCTTTGCGGTTTCGTGGTGACCTCGGTAATAAATTTCAAACAAAACTTTTACAAATTGCACCATAATAAATATTTTGTGAATTACCTAATCCCTCGAAGGGTTCCGGATGTTAGTAAATAGCCTTTGAACTGAAGACATTTCATCATTGGGTACAAACCACTTCCTGGGCTCGTAATAAATTGTTTATCCCCTGCCCTAATGGGGAAATTGTGTTTATGGTGTGTAGGTGTTTTATAATTAAAGACTAGTCAGGGTTGACCCGTTTAATATTAATTGTAAATTGTTATTTTTTTGTAAACTTGCAGACTTGGCCTTTCATTATTAATACACTTACATTTTTATTTTATTAGTTGAAGTAACATTTTTTATTATGAGAATAGTTAACAAGTTCACAAAAAATAATTCCTATATAACCTGAAATTCTTATAAACTTAATAGTTATTGTGACAATTGTTTTTGTTTTATATTTTAAATACCGGCTAACAATTATACACAGTGTTAAGAATAAGGCTTTGTTTTATGATCTCTATAGAACTAAATGATATTAAGAGTGAGTTGATGGATCAAAAAGAACTTACTTATAACGTAATAACGATGAATAAGTTGTTTTTCGTAAAGGAAAATAGAAAAATGTATTGCTAGAGCTTGATTAGACGGGCTCTTTTTGTCAGTCACTCAGAAATCAAATAAACGAATAAATGTTATTCTTTCTATTTGTGTACCTAATAAGTTATAACACTTGGTAATAGAAAAAATAAAATAAATTGCTAATTTTTAATTAATTAATATACTTTTTAAATGATAATAAATTTAATGATAACTTAATATTTTTCAACAAATTTTTGCAGTCATTGAACTCAAGGCTAATAAGCGTTGGATTATAACGCACTAATTGGCATTAAAACATTTCTCTACAAGGCAAGTAATAAAATAATGTAGGTAATAAGATAATTAATCTAAATTGCCATGAAAATGTTTCACTAAAAGGCAGTAAGTAATAATAGAAAATAATAAGGTTATTATTCTGAAACAACAATTTTGCTAAGCAAGCTGATCTCCGGGCAACGACCTTTAATATAAAAATTATAATTAAAATCCATCTTCCACTAAATCTAAATATTTAAGCATTGTTTTACCTTAATATTTAAATAAAAAAAACTTCCCAAGAAACGTGGATGTTACGTTGAGAGTGGCCAATTATATTTTCCTTTTAAATTATAATATCGAGAGATACAGAATTTTTTACCTGATTATTATCTTACAAGAGTCATGTTATTATTTGTTTGAACTTTATTTAAGGTACAAGAATAATAAACGAAATTGTATCTTTGCATTAAATACAATTCAAGATAATATTATTATATTGTATTTGGAACCGGTGGTAAATAATTTTTATGCATTATGACGCTGTAAAAGTGTTTAAGAAGTCTAGTCGAATAAATAAATGCTCGACTTTTTCTATCTCTGGAGCAGCATTAAGGACATTTCTGTAACGACGTTATCAACAGAAGTTTATTTTGTTTGTAGTCTGATGGTATTAGTATAAAACATAATAAAACTTAAACTAATACCTACATGGAATATTAAATACGTGTAGTTTAACATTTTGTTATCATATATATCACTACATAGTATAAAACAAAGTCGCTTTCCCTGTCCCTATGTCCCTATTTCCCTATGTCCCTTTGTACGCTTAAATCTTTGAAACTACGCAACGGATTTTGATGCGGTTTTTTTTAATAGATAGAGTGATTCAAGAGGAAGGTTTATATGTATAATAACATCCATTAAATAGTGGAGAAGTACTGTTATTTTTGAGGTTTCTAATGTGATGTCGTAAAAAATTACATTTCTTCCGCTTACATTGCAAACGCAGGCTGAACCCTACGAGTTTTATCAAAATAATGTACTAGGTATTATACACATTGAAAAGGTCTACAGAAAAGTCCGCGATGGTATATGTCTATCTCTTATGGATAACCCACAATAACTTTTTTTTGTCATTTACTTTTTACGAAAAATAATGGCTAATTTTCGATGCGATTTTAACCAATACAGCATTAATCCTTAACCAATTAAATACCTTGAATACATTGTTCATTTAATATAGATCTATATGGCCCTTTACACCGTATGATTTAAGTGAATATTTTCGAAGATATTACAGATTTAAAAATTGCGGGACGTAGCGTACCGGTACCGGCCGCCCGGCTATCTACATATTTTAATTTTATACCCGTGCGAAGCCGGAGCGGGCCGCTATGTTTTTATATACAACGTTCACAGTTTTTCTGTAGTGTATTTAGTATCAGCATTGCACCCGTGCGAAGCCGGGGCGGGTCGCTAGTAATATATATGTCGCAGTCAAATTGTATTATTTCGCCGTTTACAAACGCTTGGCATTTTGTAATATGTCGAGAATTCGTAATCAGAAGTTTTTGGTTTGGATAAGGGGGTGGGTTAAGTTAGGTTTGTGTTTTTTTAACTACACAAAAATAGGAGCCCCGCGAAGTGGGGCTCCGTCGGCTCGCGACCGTCTTTTTGTAGAATTTTGGAAAAAGTAAATCTTCAGCATTTTACAAAATGCCGAGCATTTGTAAACGGCGAAATAATACAATTTGCCTGCGACATATACATTACGTTTACATACATGAAGAGGTTAAATACAAACTTTACTTATAGAAATATAGAGCAAGAGCTCACGACGCGACGGCCTGACCTTCGTTATTTTTTTAAAGTTGAAAGTTTCTCTGTTTATGTCTCCTATACAGATAAGAACGACCAGCGACTATAAGTTTTCAAAAATACTACTATGACAAAACAAACAGAAAATTCTACTGATCTTTATAGACGAAGATTTTCATAATTAAATATTCGCCTTATAGAAAAACACATTTACCATGGCATCGTCAGGTCATCCCTTAGATCAAAATAAATGTCCCAGGATTTGTTTTACATAAAAAATGTATGTTTAAGCGTACCCACATACCCGGAGGAAGGATTTACGAAAAATATGCTGATAATTTATCTTTCTGCGAAGTAAAAGGTTTGGTTATATTTCCTATAATATCTCGGTATACGTAAATTTGTGTGAAAATTTTCCGATACTTGGTTTTGCAAATTTTGATATATAAGAGCATTAAGTGATGGTGTAAATCAATATTTTGTTGCTTGCTGGTTGTATGAATGATATGGAAGCATGTTATGTTGTAAATTTGCAGGCTCACACTATGACGGAAAAGATTGAGAAAACATTATTGTATCGGTAGTTGCAAATATTATAATATATGACATAAAAGATGGAGTGTTTGCTTGTTTGAATGGTCTAGGAGCCGGTGGGAGATTGATCTTCACCAATCTGATAACTAGATGAGACTATTTTTATCAAATTTAATTGATGTACAACGCCCATGATCACTTGACTAAAGGATATTTATATTTAACTAGCTTCCGCCCACGACTTTGTACGTGCATCCCCGTTTTTCCCCGTTCCCGCAAGAATTTCGGGAAATCCTTTCTTAGCGGATGTCTACGTCCTAACATCTACCTGCATGCCAAATTTCAGCCCGATACGTCCAGTGGTTTGGGCTGTGCGTTGATAGATCACTATATCAGTCACCTTTGAGTTTTATATGTATATATAGATTAACTATATTCGATTCTTTCATCATTTTAATTATTTTGATAACCAAATGAATTTTATTTCAACTGATAGTTTTTAACACGCAAAAGCCTAGGTAGGCCTGACTACTCATTTTTGTGTATGGCTGGCTGTGAACAGGTAAGTCAATATAAGTGACTTCACCGATCTGCTAATCAATTGACATTCTGAAATCTATCTACCCTCATATATCACAGCATGCCGCTACAATCAATCCATTCATTAGAGACAATAGCTTACATTTACAATGCAATTGATCGATATTTAACAATACATGATAATATTATATGAACTCTATACTAGTATTATAAAGCTGAAGAGTTTGTTTGTATGTTTGAACGCGCTAATCTCGGGAACTACTGGTCCGATTTGAAAAATTCCGTCGGTGTTAGATAGCCCATTCATCGAGGAAGGCTATATATCATCTCGCTAAGACCAACAGGAGCGGAGCACTTTGGGTAAAACCGCGGAGCACAACTAGTTTTTGTTTGTTTTACTTCGCCCGCTTTGTCTAAAACCTAATAAATTATATACTAAAACCTTCCTCTTGAATCACTCTTATCTATTAAAAAAAACCGCATCAAAATCCGTTGCGTAGTTTTAAAGATTTAAGCATACAAAGGGACATAGGGACAGA